>PVHX01025704.1:0-21921 GCA_004024805.1 Geosciurus inauris | reverse complement strand
AGACGTGTGTGTTGGTCTATTTTTCTTATTGTACATTAGGAACTCTTGTTAATAAGAAATAATAAAAATGCATTTCCAGTATTTTTGCCAACACCTCTCTCCCACTTTAAAAAATCTTTGGAGTGAGGGGCTGCCTAGCATGTGTGGGGCACTGGGTTCGATTCTCAGCACCACATATAAATAAATGAATGAAATAAAGGTCCATCAACATCTAAAAAAATTATTTAAAAAAATCTTTGGAGTGAGTGCACATTTAATATATATATGAGAATTTTTTAGTTGCCCTCCCTAAATTTTTACCAATTCATATTCACAAAGTGTATATAAGAGTGTCTATTCCCTATGTACATGTTGGGGAAAGGTCATAACATGTAAAAGTGAATCTAAGCATAAACCTAGTCTTTAAAGAGTAAATCAGGTCATCCTGGCAATAGATTGGCCTATTTTTCTCCTGTTGCCAGATTTTGTCTTCACTGTGTACCAGCTACGGGCTCTATCCTAGCCATTCCTCTTGATTTGCTAACTCAACCCCACTTTCAGGAGATGGAGCTGGCCTAGTCAGTCCGATACTGACCCAGTAAGTGGAATATGTTCAGGATTGGTCCCCCAGAGACCAGGATTGGAACTAAGTCAAACTCCATTGTTGGAAGTATAGAAGATACTGTATATGAATAATAAGAAAACCATGTGAAATACTAGATTCAAAATTTAAATCTCAACACAGCTCACTCCTGAGAATGTCTCTGACTTGCACCCAGTAACAAGTCTAAAGCTGGGATAGTGACTTGATTCTCCAGTCTTTGGGACACAGGCTCCTATGACTCTCCATAAAAGTAACTTCTTCCTCAAGTACCACATTGGAGCCAGACATAGTGGCACATGCCTGTAATCCCAGAGACTTGGCTGGGCTGAGGCAGAAACACGAGCTCCAGGCCAGCCTGGGAAACTCAGCAAGACCTCGTCTCAAAATAAAAAATAAAAAGGTCTCAGGATGTTGCTCAGTGGTAAAGTCCCCTGGGTTCAATTTCCAGTACCATCTTCTCCCCACACACAAAATAACCAAAATGGAGCTCTAGTCATCTTTCAGGTTGTAAGCAGCAGGTTGGAAGAAGGGGGAAAGAAGATGTAAAGACAGTGTGACAGTGACACTGATGGAAACTTGTTGGATGTGGGCACGGCACACTTTCACTTAAATCCCATTGGTCAGAACCTAGTCATTTGGCTATACCAAGTTGTGAGGGAGAATGTGGCCCTTCTTGGGTGCCTGTGTAGAAATTCTATTACTGTGAAAGAAAGAGAGAAAGATGATAATGGGTAATTAGTAATTGCTACCGTAAGAGTCCCTTAAATTAGGTAACGAGTTAGGCTTCCCTTTAACCAACAAAGAAAGACATGTGAGTGAACAAATGAAATAAAGTCCTATCTCATGTCTATGTTTGGGTGAAATATTCAGTGAGAGATGGGACTACAAAGGAATAGTTAATCAATTGCATGGGAAAGAGGGGATAGGGATGTTTTAGAGAAGAGAAGAGGTTTTAACTAAGTCTTGGCAGCTTTTTGCCAAGCACTCTGTATGGAAGAACGTTAGGTTGTTGGAGCACCTAAAGTATACACAAATAAAATATGGTGGGTCTTCACAGATATGGAAGCATTTCCATCTGATTGGCAGGTGCAAGGGAAGTAGGTAGGACAGCAAGAAATGAGTTTGGAGAAACAGGCAGGGACCATAAAATGAATAGCCACATGTGCCTTACTTAGGAGGTCAGAATTTGATCTCTAGGCCATAAGGACCAGAACTGAGTTACAGAATTACAAGATCACATCTGAAACTTTTTTAAAAGAGTATTTGAAAAAAGTCATATAGAAGAGAAAGAGTTGAAGAAGTTTCTTCTATTTAGCCTGGATGTATGGGTGGATGGAGTATCAGTTAGGATTCCCCACGCAGGCAAAAACACAGTAGATTATCAAAGATAATTTCTTTAGTTAAAGTCAATGAAATATTGACCTTAAACAAACCACATCAATGAAATACCTTCACAGCAAAACCTAGATTAATGTTTCTTTGTAACACTGGGCACAATAGCCTAAACAAACAAACACAAGACCTGGCCATCACTGATTATGACTATTCGCTCTATAGGGGTTACAGGATAAGGAAATTTGGTGGCTAAGAAATGTGCTTGGTTGGAGACATGTTGAAAGTGAGGAGCTAAAAGTATTATGGAAAGCTGGAATAGTGTACAATGTTTAAGAATATGTTCTGGATTAGAAATTTAGAATGAAGTAGATCAAATCACAAGTAAAGATGAAATTACACAGGATAAGTATGAGAGAAATAGTTATAAATGCTCGCGTATGTAAATGGATAAAGTGATTGTGACAGGGACTTCACACAACAGGACTATGGTAACAGGAGAGCAAATGCCCAGTATCTATAGAAACCTCTATTTAGTTCCAAGCAATTATCGCTTGCATAAATGTTGGTTGAATTTGTCAGACCATTCCTTTTTTTTTTTTTTTTTTGGAAGAACCTGGGAAATTCAAATGGATTAATGTAAAATTCTGGATTTAAGTACTGTTTTAAAATTTTCCTGAAGCATTATCCAGCCCAAACTGAATACATCTGTGTGCCCTACCCAGGGTGCAGGGGTCCACTTTGAGAACTCTGAAAAAAAAGAATGAGAATAGATGACTGTAACAGATGGATCTATGAACCCTGATGTTTAAGGGCCAATAAGAGAAAGTATCAGCTGAATAATATTATAAAGACTAAAATGAGGCCTCAAAGAAAAAATAATAATAAAATAAAATAAATGAGGCCTTGAAATATGTGTGACAATTAGAAGTGCTATGATTGGGCCTGGGGTTGTGGCTTGGTGGTAGAGCGCTTGCCTAGCATGCGTGAGACACTGGGTTTGATTCTCAGCACCACATACAAAAGAATAAAATAACAACAACAAAAAGAGGTAACTTTAAAAAAAAAAGAAGAAGAAGAAGTGCTATTATTGGATAAGTGTCTCCTAAAGGCCTACGCATTAATGGCTTGGTCACCAACCTATGGCATAGTTGGGAGGTGGAGACATTAAGAGTTGTGGCCTGGTGTGAGGAGGCCAGGTGGCTGGGGCTTGCTCTCAAAGGAGATATTGGGATCCTGGCTCCTTCCCCTCACCCATCTTCTCTCAGCTTCCTGGCTGCTATGAGGTGAGCAGATCTCCTCCACCACACACTCCCGCCATGATGTGCTGGAGTTGCTCTGGTCTGCCACAGGCCCAGAGCAATAGGGCCAAGTGACCATGGACTGAAACCATAAGCCAAAGCATATCTTTTCCTCTTTAACTTGATTATCTCAGGTATTATACACAGTGACAAAACACTAACCAACACAAGGTGTTAATTAGTAATCAGTCTGTGAATTATTTTGCTAATATGGTGGAGGCAGAAGGTGAATTGTGCATGTTAAGAAAGTTAAGATTATTCTTTCAAGATTTTCCTCAGAAATAATTTTTTCCACAGAAGCACTGTAGTAACTCCCTCCTTACTTTTAGCTCTTGAGAACACAGTGTACATTTCCCACTCCTTTTGTGGTTATGTGCTCATGTTGAGGGAATATGTGATTCTATGTTCCTGGAGTATTCTGGTCTTCCTGGTTCCTGGAATTTAAGGGGTAAAATGAAAAATACCAAAGAATTCATAAATGAAATTTATTTTTAACAATAAATTATATGTCATTTTACATAAAGCAAACACAAACAAAATAATACATTGCTATAATTTGTGAATATTACCCTAGGAAGAAATCATTGCAAATTCACATATTTAGTAAAAATCATAAAATTTACACACAATTCTTCTTAAGACTCTTTGAGGAGCTGGGGTTGTGGCTTGGTGGTAGAGTGCTTGCCTAGCACCCATGGGGCATTGGGTTAGATTCTTAGCACCACATATAAATAAATAAAATAAAGGTCTATCAACAATTAAAAAAATATTTTTAAAAAAAGACTCTTTGAGACTTCTGGAGAGCAACAGTTAATCAAAGGCCAAGGATATTTCTCTCATCTATGCTTGTCAACTGATACTTAAAATTAATTAGGCCTCAGTAACATCTGCAGTCTATGTTCTATGACTAGCAAGAGGAACAAGTGTCCCGTGTAATTTAAACTGTGTTGTCTATGAATAAACAAGAAGTGCTGCTTCATATTGTGTATGTGTGTGTGTTTATGTACACACAAATGAAAACCTGTATTTCCTCATGGGTTTATGCCAATCAGCAGGACTCTACAAAGCAGTTTTCATGTTCCATGTTCCAAGTGCATTCCTGGTGTCAATGGCAGCCAGAAGTGACTGCTAATCCTTAAGCAATGATTTCTTCACAGGAAGAATCATTGCTTAAAGAGACTGGCCCTAATCAAAGGGAGAGGAAGTTGGCAGTTAAAGGAATGGAGAGAAGTCTGAGGCTTATAGATAACCTGCCTGGTAGTCTAGGTCCCCTAATAAATTTCATGAAATTTCACTAATTGTAGATGAAGATGAGTTAACTTGCTTAAAATGGAAATTTCCAAAAGGGGAAAAAATGGTTATTCACATTTTAGAGTTGCTTGGTTGGTTCTTCTCTTTATTGCTTCCCAAGATCAGTAGGTCTGAATGGATGGAAGTCTGTTTGAAAGGAAGTTTGAGAGAAAAAAGTGTCTACAATTCTGAGATAGAAGACCCTCCATAGGAGGCAGGGGCCAGTGATCAGCTGAGCTGCTGCTATAGTATAAATCTTAACTGTCCCCCAAATATCCTTCTATTAAAGTCTTGGTTCCTGGCCTATTGTGCTTTCTGGAGGTTATGCAACTTTTAAGAGGCAGGGCCTAGTGGGAGGAAGTTAGGTCATTAGGGGGGTGCCTTTGAAGGAGGTATTTGGATCTTAGTCTATTCCTTTCCCTTTCCTTTTCTTCCCTGTCACCATAAGGTGAACCGTCTGTTCTACCATGTAATTCCTGCTATGATGTATTGCCTTGCTATAGCCCCACAAGCAGTAGATCCATCTGACCATGGACTGAAATCTCCAAAGCAGTGAGCTTTGGAGAAATAAACCTTTCTTCTTTTTAAGTTGACTTATCTCAGGTATTTTTTGCAGTATTGGAAAGCTGACTAATATAGCAGTGGACATAAAAACACCAGCCTCCTAGGGAATGGAGTGTGGAATGGGGTGTGGGAGCTCTGGGTATCTATAAGGAAAGGGGTAGGAGAAAGAGAATAATAAGGGCCAGGGAACTGAGGTGAAACAGTGAGTAGCAAAGACCACTTTCATTTACATCCAGTACTATTGCCACTCGACTCTCCTTGTAGTTGTTCGATGAAGTTCTTTTCCTGGTGCCAATTTAACTGGAAGCTATGAGGGCTGGGGTGGGAAACACTGAGGTTGGACAAGGGAAGGGATGGATTCCAGCAAAGATGCTAGGCCAAAATGAAAATGAAGAAAATGAGGAAGGATCCAATTAAAATGTCTCACATTAGTGAAGAAACCATGGTAGAGGAGAGATGAATCACCAGACAACTGCTGTGGAAATCACTTCTGATGTCTTCAGCAACTGGAGAGGAATTTTTCTCACATATGATTTTTCCATTTGGATAAACTTAAATTAACTCTGTGAATGTATATATATGTGTATAATATGTATAAAATTGTCATCAGTAATAAAATCTAATGGTACAACTACTCTTACGTGATGGCAAATTGACTTCAATTTGTTATTAATTATTTTTTGTGTGACAATAGTTGTGTTAGTTCTTGGATTTTGAATGTATTTTCCTGAAATTTCACAACAAAGGAGGGGCTGAGAAACTGGTGCTCCATTATCTTCAATATCTTACATCCACATAAAGATTTACAATTTTCTTTTTTGGGTGGAACAATAAATCAAATTTGAAAGAATATTTAACCTTTGTCTTCACACATTCCCAGGAGGAAAGCATCAGTATATCTACAACACAGAAAACTGAAGCTCAGAGAGGTGAATTATTAAGTTTCCTAATCCCCAGTACAGTGCTAACATGTGGCTCCAGCATCAGGAGAGCTTTCTTCTGTGCTTCAGGATCTTTGTATCACCACAGAGGTAAGAACAGCTTCCTTCTATATGCTTCCTGTGACTCTGTTTGGGTACTTATTCCCATGAGCTCTTGTTTAGAAAACATCAGAGGAGAGGCTCATTAGTAGATAATTAGTAGTAGATTAGTAGGTAATTCAAACGTGAATAGCACATAAAGTGTCACACTAACATTATAATTATTAACTTTTAAAGGAATAAAGTAGAGGGTCAAGCTGGGCATGGTGGTGCAAGCCTGTAATCCTAGCACTTAGGGAGGCTGAGCCAGGAGTTCAAAGCCAGCCGCAGCAACGGTGAGGCACTAAGCAACTCAGGGAGACCCTGTCTCTACATAAAACACAAAATAGGGTTGGGGATGTGGCTCAGTGGTCGAGTACCCCTGAGTTCAATCTCCAGTACCAGAAAAAAAAAAAAAAAAAAGGAGAGGGTCAGAGTCCTAAAGATGTGGCTATTTACAAGTCATCCTAGTACCTGTGACTGGATGCAAGCAAAATGTGGCTTCCTGTTTGTTTTGAAAGAGAAAAATCCTTATCACTCCCTTGTAACTCCCTGTTTTGTTCTGAAGATATAGTAAATTCTAACAAAGTAAAATGTTGACTCAGTGGGACAGATGAAAATGGAGGACTGTCAGACAGATACTCTAAAGAAGACCAATGATATTTCTGCATTGTTATTTTTCTTACGTTTCCCAGGGTATGCTAAATTTTGGCAAGAAGTCAGGAGGTTTAGAAACCACACAGAGAAACATTCCTTGGAAAGGGGAACTCTTCAATGGTCTAAGATTACAGATCCTTGAAATGGAATGGTATGCAGTTGTGTTTTCCATTCACAGTTCCAGGAAAAAAATGGGATTTTTCCCCCCATTAAGAATACTGTTATTTAGTTATTTTGAAGTATACAGTACATACATGCTTTTCCCCCCTAAAACCACTAGATTTCATAAGTAGCACACATTGGAGTATTGCAGATCTTCTCTATTGAGTTTAGATCAGACCTGGGGCTCAGCTGCAGAAGAAAATTGCATTTCAAGTATAGAACAGAAGCTCAGGCATCCATCATATGGCTCATAAAGTACTTAAATTTACTATTTATTTCTTCAGAATGACTCAGCCATTCGTATTTATAATAACAAAATCTACACAACAACTGCCAATAAATGTTGGGAGAGCTAAACGTTCTAGATCCAACGCAGTAATTATACTATCCTGACAGAACTTTTCTTAATTTTTGTAAGGAAAGAGAAAGGTGCTTTAAAACTTAAAAAAGAACCTAATTAAATAAAATATAATTAAAGTACTGTACATTAAGTCAATTTTTCTTCCTTTTGTCCAACTGTGAATCAAGCTATATGTAGGAGGCTGCTTAAGACTCTCTCAACGACAGTTTACTTTTCCATAAAATAAGGAAAAAAGTAATAGGTGCATCCAAAAGCAAAGGACTCTTTCAGGGGCAAATGAAAATGCTGAGTTCAAAATGGCAAAGGATATTTTAAAAGAACATATTGACTCACATAGGTAAAAAATCTGAGGTAGCCTGGCATCCATGTGACTAGATCCTGGTACAAACAATGTTATTGAGACTTGGTCACCCTCTATGCCTTGGTCTCACTTTCTTCAGTTCAACCCCACTCTCTGGAAAGCTCTCTTTCATGGGGCAAGATAGTCTCTAGCAATCCCAGGTGTGTTAGCCCTTTCATCACTGTGACAAAATACCATAGATTAACAACATAAAGGAAGAAGGATTTATTTTGACTCATGGTTTCAGAGGTTTCAGTCCATGGCCACTTGGCTCTGTTGTTTCTGGGCTGTGGTGTGTCAGAACATCATGGTGGGAAGCATGTTGTGGAAAAAAGTTGCTTACCTCACAGTGGCCAGGAAGTGAAGAGAAGAAGGGGCCAGAGTTCCAATATATCCTTCAAGGACCCCCCATCCCCCAGTGACCTACCTTCTTCTACTAGTCTTCACCTCCTAAAGTTTCTACCACCTTCCAGTAATGCCACCAGCTGGGCTCCAACATTTCAACACATGAACCTTTATGGGGTATTTCAGATCCATACTATAACACCAGACTTAAGTCCACGTAGATTCAGAAGGACGTCTATTTCTCAGTCACAACATCAGAAGTTTAATAATTGATTGACAATGACTCCTGTTAGCATGACTTGGATTTCATGTTTACTTGGATTTCTGTGTTTCTGAACTGCAGCAGAGATGAGCTTCATTGGTCAGGTCTAGGACATACTCCCACCCTCTAAGTTGGAGGTGGAGTCAGCTCCTCCCAAACAGTAGGCATTTGAGAGTAAATGTGAAGCAATAACTCCCTACAGAAAATCTGGGTGCCATTATTGACAAGTAAGAATATATCACTTTATATAAATTCCAGTTGTTTTTTAATTAGACTATCTCCTAAAGACTTGATTTTTTCAATAATCATATTATTTTGTAACTTTGAACATCTGAGTTTTATATGTTTTGGGAGTCTCCATTTCATGTTGACGAATTCTTCTCTGTAGTCACTGTGGTGAGTTTTCTTGCTGCTGATTGCAAAAGAAAAGAACCACTAAGTATTATCTTTTGTGAAAACACCTGAATCCCTCTAAAAGAATTAAGCAAACCTTGGAATACAAAGAACAAAGCATCTTAAGTGAGTAGAAGACAATGGTATAATCTTATTTTGCAATTATAGTATATGATCAATGTTTATTCTGGAACAATAAGGCTACAAGGGAGCACAGATTTTGACTATTTTTATGGTACATTTATTATTTGAGTGCTAACTTGAAAACTGGCTTTCTGATTTTCAAGTGTTGTAGATACTGGCTAGAAGTTCACCAATCCTAAGTCCTACTGCTGGGCACAGATAAGTTCTAGATTTACTAGCTCCTTTGGATTGGGTTGAGACCATGTGACTGTCTGCTCAATCAATGGACTATGGGCAGTCACTTCTAGGTATCAACTTTAAAATTCCTTCCTTAATTCTTCAGTCCTATCATTGTTATGTGTTTTAGTCAGCTATTTCACTACTGCAACTAAAGACCCAGCCGGAACAACTGTAGAGGAAAAGTTTATTTGAGGGCTCATGGTTACAGAAGTCTTAGTCCGTAGGAGTCTGGCTTCATTCCTCAGGGCTCAAGGTGAGGCAGAACATCATGGTGGAAGAGTGTGGCAGAGGGACTCAGCTTATATGATGATCAGGAAGCAGAGAGATTCCACTTGCCAGATACAAATATATACCCCAAAGCCACACCTATAATTTCTGCATCCTCCAGCCAAACCCTGCCACTTTACTTACCACTCAGATAATCCCTATCAGGGGATTAATTCACTGATTGGGTTAAGACTCTTATAACCCAATTTTTCTCCTCTGACCCTTCTTACATTGTCTCATGTGAGATTTTGGGGAACACCTCACATCCAAACCATAACAGTATGTGACACCCTGCCTCTAAGATGATAGATTTATAAGATTGCATGAGCCTGAATCTCTGAAAAAGCAGAAAATCTGTCAAAAGGAATCCCCAGGTCCTCTTGAGAATGTTACAAAAGAGAGTACATTTTTGTTGTATTAAGTCTCTGATTTTGGAGTTGTTCATTATGACCAAGTCTAGAAAAAATTAAATTTCACTAATTGGTATTACTTTATATCTTGGCAAATCTACTTAGAGATTACATGAGTTGATGGGAGCAGAAAGTAATTCAGACTTCCCTAGACCTGAGAGGAAGTTTCCCTCACCTTTCCTAACCAAAGGGAAAAATAGCTTAAGAAAGAATTAATAAGTTTGACTCTTTCACTTCTTTTGACTTGTATTATATAATTACTTCTTGCCAAGTTGGAGTCAAATGCTTATTATGTGCCTACAAGCCCTTGAGGATAACATTGTCCTTAGATCCAGGCAAAATGATCTTTCCCAATACTTCCCTCAAATTTCTACTTCAATTCCCTGTCCCATTGAATACATCACCATCTACCTAACTTCACAGGCCAAGACCTCAGAATCATCCTTGACTCCAAATTCTCTTTAAATGGGTCCCATAGACTTTACTCTCATCACCTCCATTCTAGTCCAAACTATCTACATTTATTACCTAGATTATTAAATAAGACTCATTCCTTCTTCTTATTCCAGGATTGGGCCTTACACTAAATTTACTTTGTAGTAGACTAAACATTCTAAAATGCCAATCTAATCATGTCAGCTTCACACTAAAAGTCCCTTAGTATTTCTCTGTTGTTCTCATCTCAGGAAAGCCCAAACTCCATAGTATGGTTTATAATACTCCTTACAATTAGGTTCTTTCTTCCTTCTGTAGCTTATCTCTTGCCATTGCCCCCAACACAGAGAATCCAGTCGATTATTAATGTGAACAATTCTAATGTATCTGATTCATCCAAGATGGTATATTTGTTAAATTCATAGACACTAGAACTTTGAAAGTAAGATATATCTGCTTGGTCTGGGGTTGTGGCTCAGTTGTAGAGCACTTGCATAGCATGTGTGAGGCACTGGGTTCGATCCTCAGCATCACATAAAAATAAATAAATAAAATAAAGTTAAAAAAAAAGATGTATCTGCCTTTTGATGATCCCCAATTCTTTCCTCTGCCAACATAACAGTTGTAGGGCTTAAGGGAAAAGGCCCAATTGCTATGCATATAAACATTTACAAGTTTTTCCCTGAACTAACAGTTCAGTGAAATATATCCTATCCTCCCATCTCACCAATATATTGACAACAAACTTTAGGCTTGAATTTTGAATCCTCATGTTTTTCAACTACATGGGAGTGAGACAGTAGTATGAAGAGAGGTAGTCCTAGGCAGGCTAGCCTGTAAGTACATGTATGGACACTTAGCCCAAAATTTGGTCCACATTCTTTTAAAAGCATGTCTTTAGGCATTCCCTACTCCTGGAAGCACACAAGTAGCATTATCTGTGCTCGAAGAATAGACTCACTCCAGAGGCCCATGTAGTCACTTTGAGTGGCCCTATACCATTTAGCCAGAGAATGATCTAGAAACAGGGACTTCAGGCTTTAGATGAGAACATATTGTTATTGTTAACAACTTCCCTCACTGGGAGAGGAATAGTCAGAGGAGGGCCAGATTTGAGCCAGTAAGTAAGGGTCCAGTGACCTTTTTGCCTAGATCTAAGGATAATGTCTGTCCCAGCCCAAGGTAACCACTACCCTGATTTTTTTTTTAATATTTTTGTAGTTGTAGATGGACACAATGTCTTTATTTTATTGCTTTGTATGTGGTGCTGAGGATCGAACCCAGGGTCTCATGCATGCGAGGCGAGCACTCTACCGCTGAGCTACAATCCCAGCCCCTATCCTGATTGATATTAATAATTTTCTTTCCTTTTTATTTGTTTAATTTCATATCTATGTAGTCCTAGAAGCATATCACTTAGTTTTAGTGTTAAAATTTTATAAAAATGATATGCTGCAAGTATTTTTTGGGATCTTATATTTATCTAGCTAGCTATAATATTTTATTTATTTATTTACACATTTATTTATTTTAGTCTCTATTTCTAAAATCCATCCATATTGTGGTACAAAGCTGTTGGGTCATTCAATCTCAATACCATACAGCATTCCACTCTTTGAAAGTTACCAGTTTATTGATACATTCTCCTGATAATAGACATGTATGTTATTCTTATATTTTTGCTCTTTTTAAAATAGCATTGCTACATCCTCGTTGGTATTTACTGAAGAGTGGTTACTGGGTATTTTCATTATGATTTCTTTATCTCATGAGTCACTTAGAATCATGTTTTAAGTTTTAAATCTGTAGAAGACTCGTCTTTTTTATATTATCTTTTAACTTACTTGAGTTAAGGTTAGAGAATGTGATCTGATCTGTGTATTATCTACTCACAGAAACTTACCAACGTTTAACTTTTTGTTCAAATAGGTGATCGATGTTTATAAATGTTTCATGTGTACTTAAAAAGAATGTATAGTCCTACTTCTTTTTACTACTATAACACAATGACTTAGGCTGAATAATTCATAAAGAACACAAATTTATTTCTAACATTCCAGAAGTTAGGAAGTCCAAGATTAAGGTGTCTGTAGATTTAGAATCTGGCAAGGGCCCATTTGTCACTGATAGTACATTCTGTGTGTCCTCATTGATGGAAAGGACAGAGGAGCCAAAAGGCCTAAGCTAGATCCTGCCAGTGCTTTTATAAGGCACTAATCCATCAGGGCAGTGATAATTTCACCACTTCCCAAAGGCCCCACTTATTACCACCACAACAGGGATTAAGTTTTAACATGAATTTTGGAGAGGATATATTCAAACCAGACAAGGTAGAACTCTATTTTGTTGAATACAAATTTTATTTCTTAATGGTGTTGTTTAGATCATATGTGTTTTGCTTAGAATTGATGCATTAGCATTTTTATAAATTAGAGCAATTTGATGAAATCACTCACTATGATCATGGAGTGTCATTTACTTCCTTCTTATGTTTTGAGGCTATTAAATTAGGTGCATGGTAATTAGAATTATTATAACTTCTTGTTGCATGGTTGGATAGATGTTTGATGTTAATGGTGCTTTTATTTTTAAATCTATTTTATCTGATACACTTACAGCCACAAAAGCTTTCTTTTGGTTATCATTTGCCTTATTTTGATCCATTCTATTATTTCAATGTAGTGTGTTAGATTTCATTACTATTTTCAATGTTTCTCTCTTCCATGTATTTTGTGAGCCTCTGTCATGTGATCTGGTTTAGACAGCAGAATGTTGGTAGAAATGATGCAATAGCTTTAAACATGATTGAATGACTGGACACATTCTCCTGTGTTCCTGACTTTTACCATGATTGGAAACTAACTTCAGAAGCTACTGGTGCAAGAAACATAGGAGGTGTTTGGAACAGTCCCAGGCTTAACCTATATATTGGAACAAAACCCAGGTAGACAAAATCAGCTGTAAACAAGGTGATGCACAGATGCATGAGCAAGGATTTATTTTTGCATGCCACTAAGATGATGTGGTTGCTACACAGTAAAAGATGGCTGACATATTGTGTCTTATGCTTTAAGTACATCTCTTACAAAAACCACATCACTGTAATTTCTAAAAAATTCAATCAGGGAGTTTGATGAGTTTAATATTTTTAGATTTATTGGGACTGTTGATATATTTTGATATATTAATATCCACCAAGAACTTTCACTAAGATATACTGATTACTGTTTCAGTTTGGATTCTACCTCAAGCATAACCTGAAATAAGGACTTGGTGCAAGTTGTATATTTGGGAGGTGAGTGCAGGAATGGAGGGACTGACAAAGTGAAACTGGGAAAAAGGATTAGCTAAAAAGAAGAAGAAGAAGAAGAAGAAGAAGAAGAGGAGGAGGAGGAGGAGGAGGAGGAGGAGGAGGAGGAGGAAGAAGAAGAAGAAGAAGAAGAAGAAAGGAAAAAAGGATAGAAGAAAGTAAAATAAGTGTGTGGCCACCATTCCAGGTAAATGCAATATATCATGGGTCATCCTTCCAACTGCAGATGTAAAAGGTGACTGCCAACTCAGTAGCTGCATATCAAGTATCAGAGGCTGTACTCATCTATTTAAGGAAAGATCCCATGTATGGCATAGCAGTTAGGATTGAAGCTACCCCTTGGTTACATTCCTAGGAGCACATTATAATCCACCATTCTCCACTTCCACCTGTCATATTGCAAAAGCTACAGTGGTGAGTTAAATAGAAACATAAAGGAAAACATTATCCCTATATCCTATAAGTCTTAGAGGACATTGTTAATATCTGCCTACCACCTAAAAGGTGCTATTGCTTCCAATTTGCTTTTTTGGCTGAGAAGGCAGAAGTTTCAGGGGCTTCCTCTTGTCCTTGTCTACAATGACATCACAGGTCAGGAAAACAGTAAGAGGGCTCTGCCAACAGCTAAGTATATCACCTTGGTCCTACTCTCAGAAGCTGTAATAATACAAGTAATTTATATAGACTGAGTCCATGGAGTCACTATGAGATGTATTGGGTCCAGTATTCCATTTGTACTCTGTTTATCCCCTAGCTACTTGAGGAGCTATGATGATATTTGTGGCCTTCTGGTATAAGAGGAAATTCTGGCACATTATTTAATTCTAGAGTTCCATCCTGAAGTTTTACCTTCTAGAGTCATTCCCAGTACTATCTTAGATTAAGTCTTTTCTAAAGTAGATCCCGAGATCAAAATTGGAGTACCAATTGTCCCAAGAAGAGAAAAGAGGAACTAGGGATAAAAATAGAGTAGAAATGCAAATAAAAGATGTGTGGATGAGTACATTAATGAGTGAGAAATTGAAGTTTAATTCTGCTGGGAACCCTCTGAGAGTCTGTCTCAGTCACACCTTAGAACAGCTGTACTGAGGAAGAAAAAAACTGGTATTATTTTGCAACACTGATTTCTCAGTTGTTGAGAGTTCCTCACTGGGGTGTGGACACTCAGGTACTTTGGCCCACCAGCTTGTGGATTGAACAAGTTTCCACCTGTGTTCTTCAGGCAGAGAACACCCCCCAATCACAGAGGAGCCACTGGTTAAGGCAGTAAGCCATTGGAGTATACAGAAATTGCTCACCAAAGCTCTAAGTGGAAACTGACAAGCTAATCCTCAAATTCATGTAGAAATGCAAAGAATCTAGAATGCTCACAAGAGCTTTGAAAAAGAGCTAAGTTGGAGGACTAACACTTCCTGATTTGAAGATTTACAGTAACCAAAACAGTATAGTACTGGCATCAAAAGACACATATCAATGGAACAGAATAGAGGGTCCAAAAATAGACCAACATAAAGAAAGAAAGCAAACCTTTGATACAGGTGCAAATTCAATTTAGGGAAGAAAAGATAGTTTGTTCAATAAATGGTACTAGAACAACTGAATACTTATATGTCAGAAAAGAAAGTCAACTTGTATCCATGTCCAGCAGCATATTTTAAAAAATTAACTAAAAATGGATCATAGATATAAATGTAAAACCTAAAACAATTCTTTTTTTTTAAAATATTTTTTTAGTTGTTGATGCATCTTTATTTTATTCATTTATTATTTATATGTGGTGCTGAGGATCAAACCCAGTGCCTCACGCATGCTAGGCAAGCGCTCTACCACTGAGCTACAGCCCCAGCCCCTAAAAACAATTCTTTATCTAGAAGAAACACACAAGAAAAAATATTCATGACCTTGGATTAAACAAAGATTTCTTAGATAACACCAAAAGTATTATCCATAAAGAAATTATATATTTGGACTTTGTAAAAATTTAAAATTTCTCTTCAAAAGGTAAGGAAAGACAAACCTATTGTAGACTTTATATCTGATTAAGAATCTCTACCCATAATATGTAAAGAACTTTGAAAACTCAATAATAAAAGAAACTTAAATTTTTGAAAATGGAAACAAGATCTCAACAGACACTTCCCTAGGGAAATATATGGACATCAAGTAAGCATAGGAAAAAATGTTTGACATCATTAGTCATTAGAAAAATGCAAGTTAAAACCACAATGTAATTCTACTGCATACTATTATAAAGGAAATTAAAGGACTGACGATAGCAAGTGTTAACAAGGATGTGGTGGAACAGGAATTCTTATAAACTGCTGATGGAATGTTTGGAAAATATTTTGGCAGTTTCTTAAAAAGTTAGACATACACCAACCACATGATCCAGCCATCTCACTCCTACATATTTACTCAGGAAGGAAAAAAATATATATATGTATTCACCCAAAGATCCACACAAAATGTTCATAATAGCTTTATTTGTGCAAATCCAAAACTGCAAACAATTTAAGTGTTGGTCAATAGATAAAAGGATAAAAAATAGAATATAATCAACAAAAGAAATAATTAACTATTGGTACATGCAACAACACAAAACAATTTTGTATCTCCATTAAAAATACTTTAGAGCTTGTCAATATTCTACATTTCCTAATGCGTGGATTGTGTCATCTCATGACAATGTGATTATCATTTTGTGATGCTTATACAGTTTCCACCAGGAGTTGGCAAACTTTTAATGTAAAGGCCTAGATAGTAGTATTTTAGGTTTTGTAGACCAGATGGTCTTAGTCACAAACTTTTCAACTGTGAACTTGTAGTACAAAAGCAGTCACAGACAATATGTAAATGAATGGGTGCAGCAGTGCTCCAACAAAACTTTATTTGCAAAAACAGGTAGTGGCTGGTGTTGGCCCATAGATGTAATTTTTTACATCTGGTTTAGACTTTAGAGCTGGTGTTAGTTTTTCAACCTCTCTCCTATTTGAAGTGTAGGATCTGGGTCCCCTTAGCCATTTGCTTAATCCATTGATCCTGGAGTTCAGGGAACACATCATTGGATGCAACTATGTTTCTGGTGCCAAGAAGCTTGGATATTCAGAGCTATCTGGGGGCACCTGCAGAGTCCATTATCTCATAGGAGCAGGTTCTTTATCTCATAGGACGCTAAAAGTTCATGGGAGGTGTGGAAGATTGACCATAGCTGTAAATTCTTTATCATCACTCTCTCCATCATTTTCATGAAAAGATGGAATTTATTTTTGCTCCCTTTGAGTCTGGGCTAATCCTTAAGCCACAAGAATGTGATGGAAGTTCTGTTGTACTAGTTCTGGGCCTGAACCTTAAGAAGGCCTTAGAAGCTTCTGACTTTGCATTTCTGGGTACCCTAAGCCAAACATCACATAGAGAACACAGGTGAAGACAAAGGCCTCAAGACTAGATGGAGAGAGAGAAGCCCAGCTATGCCACTATCCAAAGCTAGACTCAGCCTTTCAGTCATCCCTGCCAAAGTATCAGTCAAGCCCCAGATAACTGCAGACCCAGCTACCATTACATGGAACAGAAGAATTAACTAGATGATTCCACTCACCCAAGAAAATGAAATTGTTTTCAGCCACTAAGTTTAAATGGCTGAAACAGGAGATAAAGACAAGGAATGAGATTCTGTCAATGAAAAGATTGGTAAATTATTAGTTTAGTGATCTTCAGTGTAGATTTTGTGACATGTCTATAGGTATCCATAGAATAAGAATATAATGGTTTCCATGTTCAAATAAGATAAAAAATTATTTTTTGAATCAAAATTTATTGGTTTATTTAAGGAAGAGCTTCTCAGAGACTTTAACATGAACATTTAAAAAGAAATGATATGAAAACTCCAAGAGTAGAACATAGAAGAGTTATCTGTGACTTCTTTTTTTAAAGGTGCACTCGTTTGCCTCCTGAGGACTCAGAATTGCCAGAAGAAATAATGTCTAAGCTCTGTCCTGACCAAGAAGTCAAGTCTTGGAGATGCTGGACAAGATGTTTTTAAGCTCCACAGTGTTCTATCTGGAACCCATTATAAAATGGTCTCTGTCAGTACTATGAGATCTCCAATACAAGAAGGAGAACAAACACATGAAGTTCTTGGTGGATATCCAAACTTCTAACACAGCCTTCACCCCAGTCTTCTCATTATGAGAAAGACTTCGGCTTTCAGCCACCTGAATACTTTGACTCCAAATCCTAATCAATGCTTCAAAATAAAAATATGTTAGGCAGTTGCTAGTCACTGGGGATGAAATACAAAACAAACCCAAATTTTGACCTAGTGGGGTGAGACCTCAACAAAAACTATACAAACTAAACTTGTCTTTCTCATATCCTTTTGGATCTGCTACATAATATCCTCTTTCCAATGATTCTGACTCCTCAATTAAAAATAGGCTCAATGGTCTTTCTTTTTCTTGAACTAACCAAAACAGAAGTGAAAGAAACATAGCACTATCTAATGTCATCTGCCTGTCTTAATTGCTTTATTAGGAATCTCAGCACCAAACTCTTGAATTAGCTGCTTTCACAGTTTGCATTTCTCCTCTTTGTTTCAATTCACTCCACAGTCACCGCAGTTTGGTCCCTTTTTTTCATTCTTTCTCAATTACTTTTAAAATGGCACCTTTCCCTAAGTGTTCACACTGAGTCTTTTCAAACTCTTACCTACATACAGTGTAACTGAGACAAGGGAAGCTCTCATATCTAAACCTCTAGCCCACCTCCTTCCCTTAAGCCCAATACCTGAACTCCAGCCCTATATTGGTAACAACCTATTTCTGCCTAAATACTACAAAGTATAAATAAACTTCCCCTAATCCCCAACATAACTTGCTCATGCATTTATAGATTTAACCCATATTTGTTGAGCACCTGTACTGGATCAAGAACTTTATGAGGCTCTAGATTCCAACAGGGTTCAGGACTCACCTTGAGGAGTTTATATTGTAGTCCCGTGGTGGTTAATGACAAATAACCAAACAAGTACAGGGGAAAACACAAGTTTCTATGGGAGCACAGAGGAGGGACATGTAATTTAGCCTTTATAGTGGTGATGTGGGCCCAGTGAGGGTGGCATGAAATCTCCCAAAGATGATAATGACCAAGTCAAATCTGTAAGAATGGATAGGACATGAAAAGGAGAAGAGGTGAACACCCAGAAGTACCTAGTAGGAAGACTCACAGGAAGGAGACTGAATCACAACCTCAAGGAATAGCAAGTCCTCCTTCATGATTGAATGGAGACGGATGGTGATATTGCAGTGCAGACAGGGGAAGAGGGATCTTTACAGGATCCCAATTCATGGGCCACTTCAGCACTGCGCAACAATGGCATGCTTTGGTTTTGAGTTTTCCTTGTAGATGGAGTATTCTAAATATGCATACTATGTTTCTAATAAAGTTAAACATGCATTTACCTATGATGGGGCGATTCTATTTTTGGATATTTACTCAGGAGAAGAGAAAACACATGTTCACACAAAGACTTACACAAGAATGTTCAAAGTGGACTTATCCACAGAAGTCCAAGTGGAAATAACCCAACTGTCCGTCAATAGGAGAATGAATAAACAAATTGTGGGATATTTATTCGATGAGATAGCTGTAATAAAACAGAATAAACCACCAATTCATACAACAACATGGGTGATCTTCAAAATCATGTTAAGCAAAATAAGACAGACACAAAAGTTTACTTACTCAGTGATTCCATTTAAATGAAGTCCAAGAAGAGGCAAAATGTATTATGGTGATAGAAATCAGAAAACTGTTGCTTTGGGAGTACAGGGTAGATGAGGAAAAGACTATTGGTGGGAAAGGAACAAAGGGAACTTTCTGAGGGTAGAAATATCCTGTCTTGTTTTAGGTGATAGTTACATGGTATTTTCAAAACTCATTGAGCCGAAAACTATGATATGTGCATTTTATTGTGTGGTAATTATACTTCAATTTTTAAAAATGCTAAAAAGAATATTCTTTTAAGAATCTAAAGCTAACAACATAGTTTTGCTTGCCCTTACTACAGCCATTCAAGCCTTAAAACACTGTATGATGAAATATAATATTTCTAAAATACATTTCCCAAGACATGGAAGAGAAAAACAAGATGTGTAAAGGTTATTCAAAAAATTTATAAGGCATAAACACTTCATTTGAACTGCAACTTGAATGGATGCTTTAGAACTTTTCAATTAAAAAAGTGAGACATCAGTGATTTCTGGCTTGGTTATATGGAATGGTAACTCTTTTGTCACCTGTCAATAAATTTGTTAAAGAATTGAGAAAAAATTTCAGATAAAAATTCATGAAAAATGAAAAAAACTGAGAGAAAAAGTCAGTAGAAATTATTCTAGCATCAAGAATGAAATTATAACAAAAATATTTTTAGAGTATACAAAGAGTAATAATTCATAAAAAAAGGAAAGATAAGAACTGATTAAGCTCTTTATTGTTTGATAATCCAATTAAGGAAGAGGAATGTATCCTAAGAATTCCCTGGAAAAATTTTTAAATTTCTTTCAAATCTGATACACAATACTGACATTAACAGAGATAAAAATCAAACAATAAACAATATACTCTTACAACAAGAATACCAATGACAAACTGTTTAATGAATGTTATCAATGGAAAGAGTTCTTAAAATTATTTGTACACAAGAAAATTTTCAGTGCCTTAAAATCTTTTTTAAAATATTATTTTAGTTGTTGATGGATCTTTATTTTATTCATTTATTATTTATATGTGGTGCTGAGGATCAAACCCAGTCCCTCACTCATGCTAAGAAGCAAGCACTCTACCACTGAGCTACAGCCCCAGCCCCGCCTTAAAATCTTACAGCTCTTACAACTCATATATGAAACTTCATTTGAGGTTTCTTTGCATTTGATGCAAACTCTGAAAATTTATTTCTTAAAATTTTTTATAAATTATGAATCAGAAAGGAAATAAATTTTGATCCATCATACCAGAAGAATGACTGCATGAACATTCTTTTCTCTCATCAGGAAGGGATAGAACAAAATTCTTGTGATATGGTCAAGAACTTGCTAATCAAAATGTAGGACAAATAGAACCATAATGCAGATCAGTAAATTAACTATAAAATAAAGTTTTCCCCTAAATTTTATGATGTTGTTCATATTTTAATTTGTTGTGAGCACTTTTCTCTTTGTAATAAATATTCACAATTCTTAATTTTGTAATTGTTTTTCCTAAAATTCATCTCAAAAATTGTATCTGGACCCATTCTGCCTTTCTTCAGATTGTGTGTTTTTTTAAGGGAAAGGGCTGTGATCTTTCTTCTCTGTACTGGACAAAAAATAGGAACTTAACAAATATATTTGTAATTACATGGAGTGGGCACAATCAGTCTGATGTATATAGTAAAATTTTGGTGATGATGGAGCAGTATAGATATAACTGAATCACAGAATAATATCTAATATCTAATAATATCTAATATCCTTTGACCTCTTGGGGTACTGGTCTGGTATATTCCACGTTTTGATAAGGTTTATCCAATCCAGACTTCCTATAGCCTCCACTCTACTGAATATAGGAACTACTCAGTGAAAATCAAAAATCAAATGTAGGATTCTCTACATTACCTTAAATATAACTTTCTGGTTCCTTTCTGGCTTCATAATGTTTGGGGGAAGTTGATTAAGGGTTGATCTTTTGCTATATATTCAAGTATATTCTGAATAACGTAATTACCTACCTTTGCATTGCAAATAACAATGAAAATAGTTTTATAATAGAAAGGAAATGAGTTCTTATAAGTCCAGTTTGCCAGGATCAAAAGTTATTTGTTGATATTCACAATCCGAAATAGAAATGAGAGAAGGGCCAGGATATAGGTTTGGGGAAGAATCATCTTGGTCAGGCTTTACCACCATTATTCCATCCAAACAGATGTGATTCTATTTTTAAAGACTTCTGGGAAAGGGAGATTCCCTCACCTCCCTTAGCAACGCCTTCCCATGTTTGACAACACTTGTTGTCAGGGATGCCTGGCTGGAATTTTTTTTTAATATGTTTTTACGTATTGGTGTTTTTCTGTGTTCTCTTTTCCTCTTTTAGTATTCATTTCATCCTGCTACTTCTTTGCCTTTTTCAGTTAATTTTGTTGGTAGCATTTTTTATTTGCAAATAAAAATGGAATTTGACATGACGTGAAACTAAAAATAAAACCAAATTTGTAGAATATTACTGGGATCGAAATGAGTTTTAACTTATATTTTATACAAATAGTCCACAGGCATTTGACATTCTGTCTCTGTCTCTGTGTCTATTATATCTGTGACCTGGTATAAGTTGAGGAAAAATATTTTATTGAAGCACATTACATTGACCTCTGAGAGTTTTAAATATTTAAACATACTCATAATTTTGTGTTAATCTTGGGTTTCTTCTTAATGCTCTCTCAATTGTCTATTTTTCTTTTTCTTTTCTTTTCTTTCTTTCTTTCTTTTTTTTTTTTTTG
>PVHX01025703.1:0-21794 GCA_004024805.1 Geosciurus inauris | reverse complement strand
TAGCTATGGTCTTTTTAAAGATGTGGTTCATTTTTTCTGTTTTTCCTGTAGACTGGGGTCTCTAGGATGCATGCAGTTTCCATTGGACAGCCAAGGCCTGGCTCACCTGTTGGGTCACCTTTGCTTTTAATAAACGATGGACCACTGTCACTTTGAATAGAGGAGGGGAGCCCATATCTTGGGATCAACTCCTTCAAGAGAACTGTAGTTATTTCTGAGGCTTTTTCTGTTCTGGTAGGATAGCCCTCTACCCACCTGGAGAAAGTGTCCACCAATACAAGCAAACACCTTAAGTTTCCTGTGGCCCGTGGCATTGAATAAAATCTATTTGCCAGTCATCAAACGACTGTATTTCTACATGTTGTGTTCCTCTTATAGATGGTTGCTTTTCATCTGGATTATTTCAGGCACATAAGACACAGTTTTGAGTCACCTGCTGAATGGTTTTCTTGAGGCGTGGTCCTTGCAAATGGAGCTTGATAAAATTTACCAAGGTATCCCTCCCATAGTGTGTACTCTCGTGCAGATGTTTTACCAGGGGCCAGACCAGTCTTTCAGGCAGGAGAAAGAGTCCATGGGAATTTTGTCTCCACCTTCCTCAGTAGAAAAGGGTTTGTATTGGTCCAGTTCAAGCTCAGGTATCAAAGCCCCAGTAAATGATTTTTCCTTGCAACCCTCTGGCTGCCCTATTGGCAGCTCGATTTCCCCTGGCCACATCAGTATCCATCTTCTGATGACCAGGGAAGGGCATGATTGCCACCTGCTTTGGTTCTGACACTGCTTGTATTAATGCCAGTATTTCAAGGGCATGCTTAATGACCTCGTTTTCAGCAATGAGGAGCCCTCTTTCTTTCCAGATAGCTCCATGTGCATGTACTACCACGAAAGCATATTTTGAGTCAGTGTAAATGTTTACCTTCTTTCTTTTTGACAGCCTGAGGGCTTTTGTTAGGGCAATTAGTTCAGCTTTCTGGGCTGATGTTCCTGGCAGTAGAGCCTCAGCTTCCAGTACCTGTTGTCTATGACTTCAGCATATCCAGCTACTCGCTGGCCATTGTCCATGAAGCTGCTCCCATCTGTGAAGAGGTCCCAGTCTGGTTCTGTGATGGGCTGATTAGACAAGTCCACCTGCTAGAGTAGACAGTTTCCAAGATCTCCAAGCAGTTATGCTGTAGTGTGTCATTACCATCTAATGGCAACGGTGCCGCTGGATTCAAGGTGGACCTTAAGCCTGACATTGAGGTTGTCTAATAGGATGGCTTGGTATTTCCCCATTCTCCCAGCAGTTAGCCAGTATCCTCCCTTCTATTCTCGTAGGACCAAGACTTGGTAAGGGACAAATGCAGAGATGGGTTGCCCTAGAGTAAACTTTTTTTTTTTAATATTTTTTTAGTTGTTGCTGGACATTTATTTTATTCACTTATTTTATATGTGGTGCTGAGAATCGAACCCAGTGCTTCACAAATGCTGGGCAAGCGCTCTGCCACTGAGCCACAGCCCAGCCTCCTAGAGTGAACTTTTCAGCCTTCTGTAGCAAATCACAAGTGGCTGCTGTTGCCCACGGGCGGGGGGCCATCCTTTTGCTGTGTGGTGCAGCTGTTTTGATAAATAGGCCACTGGCTATGGTACATCACCCGGTGTCTGTGAGAGAACCCCAGGAGCTGTGCCTTTTTCTCATTTGCATATAATCTGAGTTCCTTTTGTAAGTCAGGTAGGCCCAGAACAGGGGCTGTCATGAGGCTGTGTTTCAACTTCTCAAAAGCAGCTTGGCATTCTGGGGTCCAAGTCAAAGGCTCTACTTCTGTCCCTGTCAATGCCTCATACAAAGGTGTTGCTATTCGCCCAAAATTCGGAACCTGACAGAACCCTGCCACATCTTGGACAATGTTGCTTATGGCTCTCAAGTCTTCACAAATCACTATTCATTAGTGTGAGGCTTTTTTTTTTTTAAGTTGTTGATGGACCTTTATTTTTTTTAATTTATTTATATGTGGTGCTGAGAATCGAACCCAGTGCCTCACACATGCTAGGTAAGTGCTCTACCACTGAGCCACAGCCCCAGCCCCAGTGTGAGGCTTTTTAACGAGTAGAATAGGTGTATTGCAGGGGCATTGGCAAGGCCGAATCAATCCATAAAGAATTTGTTTTAAGAATTTGTCTAAAAGAGGCTGAATACCCATTAGTGCTTCTCTCCTAAATGGGTATTGTTTTTTTCTTGAGGCAAGTTACATCCTCCTTAAGCAATATCTTTTTTTTTCTTGGTACTGGAGATTGAACTCAGGGGCACTCGACCACTGAGCCACATCCCCAGCCCTATTTTGTGTTTTATGTAGAGACAGGGTCTCACTGAGTTGCTTAGCACCTTGCCATTGCTGAGGCTGGCCTTGAACTTGCGATTCTCCTGTCTCAGCCTCCCTAAGTGCTGGGATTACAGGCGTGCGCCACCGTGCCTGGCTCTCCTTAAGCAATAACTTGATGGGGATAACACTGATTGCTCGCCCTGGGGTCCCATCAGCCCATACAGGTCTTTTTCATAGACCTTCACTGGGATGGGCTCAGTTTCTTCCTCCTGGTTATTGAGCAAAAGCTGGAATCAGAGTGCATTTTTAGGAGGCACTTGCAAATGAAGCTGTTGCTTTTTAGGTGAGAATGTTATTTGTGTATTTGATTTACATAACAAAGCTTGTCTCAGGAGAGGATTGGACAATCTGGCATATACAAAATCTATGCCTTATTTTTTTTTAAATTTTTTTTAGTTGTGGATGGACACAATGCCTTTATTTTATTGCTTTGTATGTGGTGCTGAGGATCGAACCCAGGGCCTCACGCATGCAAGGCAAGTGCTCTACCACTGAGCTACAATCCCAGCTCCTATGCCTTATTTTTTTTTCTCCCAATTTGTATTTCAGGGGTTGGAGCAGTGGATGGTGCTGAGCTTGGCCTGTCACTCCTACTGCTGTCAGGGTGTTATTGCTTAGGGAAGTCAGATTGGAATTTAAAACAGAGTAACTGACACCAGTGTCCACTAGGAAGTCAATCAGTTGGGTCCCCAGTGTCAATTGTACACGGGCCTCCTCTGGGGCTATTGGTATAGAGGCCTCCAACAAGGCCTGGAGCCCCAGGCCTCGTCACTCGTCATCTGAGCCTTGGATTTGGGAAACCATTCCTTTTTCATAGGAGCGATCTGGTCCTGGGGACCTTGCTTCCTTGGACGGTGCTGTTTCCAATGCCTTCCTCCTTACAGTAGGCACACTGTTCTGCCTCAACAGAGGGCGCCCGTTTGTTTCCTTTACTTTTGATTTCCTTAATGCTCCCTTTGCAGGGGCTGCCAATAAAACACGTGCTGCGGGCTGGGATTGTAGCTCAGCGGTAGAGCGCTTGCCTCGCATGCGTGAGGCCCTGGGTTCGATCCTCAGCACCACATACAAAGCAATAAAATAAAGACATTATGTCCATCTAGAATTTAAAAAAAAAAAAAAAAGTGCTGCCTTTGGTTCCTCCTGGGAATTGTAAACCTTAAAGGCATTATCAGTCAGCTGAGGGGTTCATGCCGATTGCCCCTTCCACTTGCTGAATTTTTTCTTATGTGTGGGGCATTTTGCCCATTGAAAGTCATATTAACCATACAGAGGTTTTCAGGGGCTTCTGGGTCTACATCTGTATATTTCCTGTATGCCTAGTAAATTCACTCTAGAAATTCAGAGGGGTCCTCATTGATCTTTTGTTGTAACTCCTGAATCTTATTTAAGCTTTTCTGTTTCGGTGCTCCCCTCCCGAGTCCTGCCAAAAGACATTTCCTGTAATGATTAATCGCTGCACTGTCTGCTGCCACATTTGGGTCCCAACTGGGCTCCCTAATAGGAATGGCTTCTGCGGGCGCAGGAGTCTGATCTGGGTCCTCATCCTGAAGCCTTTGAGCGTCTTCCCTTTTTATCATCACTAGTGGGCACTCATCAGCTGTGAGTGGTATGCTGAGCAGGGCCTGTGCACCTGCCCGGGTCGGGCGCTGCTGGGTGGCAAAATGGTGGTAAACAACTCAGTCATTTTCTGCGAATCTTCCCAATAAGTTGGGTTCGAATTTTTCCAGTTCATCAGGTCTGAGGTTGAGAAGGGACTAGATGCCCAGTAATATCCTGCCGGGTGTCCCTGTGCATTTATGCCAATAGGGTATTTCCTTAGTGGGAATTGTCCTGCCCCAGCAATGGGCGTTCCCCTGCCAAAAGAGGGGAGACCGTTCCTGACCCCAAGTTACAGCCCTGCAATACTCCTAATGGGAGGCTCTTTTCCCCTCCCTTCTCCTTTGCTGAAAGACCTTCTGTGGGGCTGAGTTAGTAGGGGCCAGAGAGGGTGCCAGACCAGCTGCTGGGCAATCACTGGGTGAGAATTAGGATCAAGAGGGTTCGTAATATTTAGACTTATCAAACCTCCCTCAACTTTCTCTGCTGCCCTCCTGCACTGGAGGCCATGCCTTTCTCTGCACCATCAGCTTCGTCCCTGGTTGTTGAGACTCCTCATTGCGTAAAAAGCCTGCACATATGGGACTTCCTCCCGTTTCCCTGACCTCTGGCAGAACAACTCCAACTGCAGGATTGTATGGTAATTCAGAGTACCAAATAGTGGCCACCCTCCTTTCCCCTTCCAGCACATACATGGGCCAGACTGTGTCACAAGAAAACACCATCCTTTTCTTAGTCATAGGCTTATAACAACATTTAGCCCATTCAGCCAAGATTTTCTCCAAGAGGTCATCGCTCGAGGTTGATGTAGTATCGCCTGTGTCTCTGAAACAGGCACAAACAACACACACACACACACACACACACACACACACACACGCTCACACAGACAACCAGAGGGAAATTCCCAAGTCCAAGGCCGACAAACAGATGAGAACCTAAAACAGAACAGAAGGGAGAAAATCCCAAGGTTCTCCAGTCCCGCTTAACCATGACTCCTACACCAGCGGCGCCAGAGATGTCCCCCGCAAAGGGGTACTCGATGTTCCCACGGGGGAACCAGATGTGTGGAGTCAAACGGTCTTGGTGTGCACACCAGGGGGACTTACCAGATAGCCAAGGGCCGCGACCTCACTGAGTTCAGTTTTCTTTTTTTCAAGGTAGAACAAGATGGAGCAAACCTTACTCCCTGAAGCAAAAAGAAGCTTCAGCAGCTGCTATGAGGTCCCCCAGACCCTCCCTTAATCACAGGATAGCTCCTCTAGTTCAGCCCGAGGCAAAATTCACCTCCTCTCTCAATTCTTCATTCTTCGGTGGCAGGCTCTCTGAACAAGCTCACCAGCCAACTTGTATCCCCAGCATGGAAGGAAAATTGTCCGGTGAACCAGGCAGGTAGGCTGCCCAGGAAAAAATCAGAGTGGGGGCTGTTCTCTGGCCCTGCGCTGGGTGCCAGAATTTGTAACCGAAAGCTCGGTCCTTGTCCCCGATGCTGATCCAATAACGAGGACATAGTTTTGAGAAAAAGGAAAAAGACAGTATATTTCTTTGCTAGCAAAGGAGAAACACAGGGGACTCCTGTCCCAAAGGCTGTGTTTTCTCCCAATCATGAAGGACAAGGGGATTTTAAAGGGACTTCAAATACTACATTCCAGGTGTGCTCTGGTAGGGGGTCCGAGGACACCCTGCTGGCCTGTTAGGATTCACTTGTTAGTTTGAGGTGAACATTTATTAACGTTCACCTCAGTGGGCATCTCCTTTCTGTAGTGGGTGTGTTCAAGGGCAGTTAACTAGGGGAAGGAAAGACAACCCTGTCCCCCTAATTCTGTTAGGGAGAGGAGAGGGGAGAAGAGAGAAAAAAACATTTAAGAAAAATAAGCCTGAGAGCATGAGAGCTGCAATCAGAAGATGGAAGGACACTGTCACAGCCCCAGTCCTTCCTTCCCTCCCCATCTCAGCTCAGATTATTGGCTTCCTATTTGCTTTCTAGAAACTTCTAAACAAAAGAACTGTATTGGTGAAAACAAATCTTTCATTGTCTTTCTGTCACATCAGGCAGCTCTACACTGTTCTCCTCCCATGACACAGAGGGGCCAGTGGGTCCCCACGGCCTGGGGCAGGACCAGGGACCTCTGTACTCAAACTCCAAGTCTCCTCTGCCCCCACGTCGCTGGCCTGTGATAACTCTCCCTCGCTCCTGGTATCCTGCTCTTCTGACTCAGTGGGGAAAGTCGCGGTAGGTATTAGACTAGACGTGGGAAATGACCAGCCCCCAGACAGTGTGGCCTGGGCGGAGGGGGGAGTGGAGGGCAGCACACTGGCATCGACTCTTGCCAGTGCATTCTTCCCTGTGACAGAAAGGAAGCCAAAGCATCAATCCTTCCCCAAATAAGTCTTATCCCAGTGACAGACAGTGGGACCCTGAAGGGAAAGAGAGAGGCTCTGAATGCTGACCCCAGACCCTCCATTCTTCTCCAAGTAAAAAATACTGCCCAGTAAAAACAAATTTTCAAACTCTCACAAACCTGTTTCCTGAGTGCCCAGAACTGACCACCAACCCTAGGCCCCCCATCTGTACCAATGAGGCAGACTCCAAATTCCTAAGTGCCCCACACTGATAGCCTCATTAATTAAGTCATCTCTCAGCAAAACCTATATATATAAGCCCCGTCCCCTCCCTTTGTCCAGGGACTCATTTTCCACCACAAGAGTGGGTCCATTCCTCTGGGTGTAATCCCGTGCCTGAATAAAAGGCTGAGACGATCCATGAAGTTTGTGTCCCACCCAGTCCTTTCGTGCTCACAGCAGGGAGTGAGGGTCAGGCAAGTTCCCTGCAGATGTTCGGGGCCTTGCTTCTGTCCAGAACTGGGCCAGGTGGTAGCACGCTGCCCCCTCTGTGGCCACTGATAAATAGGCCCAAGGAAATCACTGATGCTCTTGTCTACAAAGGGAAGGAATCTGGAGGTTCCACCGAGATACCGAAAAAAAAGGGAAGGAATCTAACACAAACATCCCTTTTTTATTACACATATTAGGGCTCACATGAGTCTTCCTGGCCCCTTATCTAAAGGTAATGCTCTGGCAGACTCACATACACACATTGTGGGTGCCACGCTGGAGCAAGCTCAAAAATTCCATAACAAATTTCACTGTAATGCCCAATCCCTCAAACACCATACAGGTATAACTAAGGAACAAACAGTGCAAATTACTACTACCTGCCCTACCTGTGCCCCTTTCATTCATCTCCCCCATTACGGAATTAATCCAAAAGGACTGATGGCTAATGATATATGGCAGATGGATGTCACGAATGTGCTGAGTTTTGGTAAATTGCAACATGTTCATGTTACCATAGACACCTTTTCAGGGCTTATATTTGCTTCTGCTCACTCGGGAGAAAAGATTAAGGATGTCAAAGCGCACTGTTTATAGGCCTTTGCTTACATGGGAGTTCCTCAAACCTTAAAAACTGATAACGGTCCAGCCTACACGTCTGTGAGTTTTCAATCCTGCACGGATTATGACATTAAATTAGTACATGGCATTCCATACAATCCACAGGGCCAAGCTATTGTGAAACGGGCAAATCAAGTTTTGAAGTCCTATCTTTCTAAAACAAAGGAGGGGGAATTCACCTCCCCTCATGGACGCCTTGCCCATGTGCTCTATATTTTAAATTTTCTGACTGTGGATACTCAGGGCAACTCTGCGGCTGTTCGACATTGGAACCCTCCTCAGGTGACACAAAAGACAGTGAAATGGAAGGATCTAAGGACAGGAGTATGGTGCGGTCCTGATCCTGTAATTTCTCAAGCCCGAGGGTCTGTCTGTGTCTATCCCCATGATGCAGACATCCCTGTTTGGGTCCCTGACAGATGTGTCAGGGAAGTTATAACCTAAGAATCTGTCCAGGAGCCTCTTCCCTCCTGGGAAGCCTTTCTTTGTGTTTTACAGAATCTGATGACACTGGTGAAGAACAGTTGCTCTGGTCGGACTGCTTGTTCCCTGCTGCCTACTGGCTCCCCAGGTGGCGGCGGCGAGCGCTGAGCCGGCCAGGTGCAATGCAGGCGGCGGCGAGCTCTGAGCTTGTCACAGCGGGAGCTCGCAGGAGCTCTGAGCTTGTCACAGCGGGAGCTCGCAGGCTCCCCTCCCCGCGCTGCTCGCTGCTAACCATGGAGCCTGCCCTGTCGCTGGCCCTGTGAGAGCTGCTGCTGCTGCTGTGGGAATCGCGCTAGCCCAGTCTGCTGCGACGGCTGTGACGGTGGAGAAGTTAGCACGCCCTACTGCTGATGCAACAGGCCATCAACAATCATTTCAAAAAAACTTGTCTAGTGCTGTGTTTCAGTTAAATCAGTATTTAACAGGACCCTGAAATCGGCTATACTTAAACTTTACTTTTCAATTGTTAGCCCAAATTGAGACTCAGGTTGATTTAATGGACTCCAGTGCTGTTCTCTCTGCTTTGCAAAAGTTTGGAACTATGTTACATGAGTGGGCTGGGTCAATAGCCTTGATTGTACTCCTGTTGGTTGCCAGAGTACTGTTGGGATGGTGATCTTGCAAAATTGTAAGATCAATTCAAAATCAATCAGGCCATGATAGCTCTTTCTAAAAATGACCCCTCTGCCCAAATCTAGCTGGGCTTGGCACAATCCTAGTAAAGCCAAAGACGGGTAAGATGGGGGCGTGGTCACAAGCAACCTAAGACAGGAAGCATACGATATCATCAATAAGTATGCTCTCCCACGACGGGTAAGCTGTGTTCCAGAGTCCCCACGACCTAAGACAGGCTGCTAGGAAAAATGAGGGGGAATTGTGGGAGAGAGCTGACCTGAGGGCTTCCGCAGTACATAGTACAACTATATCAGGTTTTTCAATCATGAGCTTTTGGCTATAGTTCCATAATGTAACAATAGCCGCATTCTTGTGAATAGCAGCAAGGTGCTAATGGAATAGTCACACCCTATGCACCCTGTAGCACTCAGAGGACAAAGGGCCTCTTAGCATATATAAAGAGGGACCTGAGCTCAATAAAAAAAAGAAGAGTCTCTTGCCTTGGTGTGTGTGTGTGTGAGTGATTTTTCATCCGCGGCTCCCTTGTCTGACTTGGTTTCCCTTTGTGCCGGCGCGGGCGCTGGCACTCTTGATGCTCATGGAGCAGTCTGCCAGGCAGGGGAGACCCACAGGGTCCCAAGGCAGAGGACATGGCAGGAGCTGCAGCTCCGTGCAGAGCCAGTGTTGGGCTGGGGACTCGCCTCACACAGGGTGCCCAGAGGGGTCTCCACAGCCTGCCTCTGTCCCAAAGGGACGCCTAAGAAGCTTGATTCAGAAGGCTTCCTTAGCAAGCTGCCTCTGACCACGGGTCTGTTTCAGGACCACTAACTTGAGAGGACCCTGCCTGCTGGCCAGCCCTGTCTCCCGCCTGCTCCCTCCTGCTGGCCCAGCCTGCCTGGCCTCCACACCAGGCCTGAAGGCTTTGCAGGAGAGGCTCTCTGGACTCTGCACTCTGCCCTTTCACAGGAGTTCCAGGAATTTCCTCATGTCTCACTTTCTGCTTCAGAGATAAGGCCAGAAGTCACATGCCTGGGTCTGCAGGAGCAGGGGTGACCCGGAAGGCCTGGGAGCGGGGCCAGGCTGTGTGGTACTCCTGGCCTCCCCTGCCCTTCCCAGCAACAGCCGGCTTTGGATACCCTGGGGATAAACTCCCTCCTTGGCACAAACTCATTTTTTGTTGATGCGCCAGTGAACGTGTCTCCGTCTCCATCTGAACCCTGCTCTGTGCCCTTGTCTCCCCAGAGCAGCCTCTGAGCCACAGCACCCCCAGGGCTCCTTGGGGCCACAGGGCCCCAGGGCTCCTCAGGGCCACAGCACCCCAAGACCCCAGGGCCCACAGCACCTCCAGGGCCCCTCGGGGCCACAGCACCCCAGGGCCCCTCGGGGCCACAGCACCCCAAGACCCCAGGGCCCACAGCACCTCCAGGGCCCCTCTGGGCCACAGCACCCCAGGGCTCCTCGGGGTCACAGCACACCCAGATCCCCTCAGGGCCACAGCACCCCAAGACCCCAGGGCCCACAGCACCCCTAGGGCCCCTCTGGGCCACAGCACCCCCAGGGCTCCTTGGGGCCACAGGGCCACAGGGCCCCAGGGCCCACAGCACCCCCAGGGCTCCTCAGAGCCACAGCACCCCAGGGCTCCTCGGGGCCACAGCACCCCAAGACCCCAGGGCCCACAGAACCTCCAGGGCCCCTCTGGGCCAGAGCACCCCAGGGCTCCTCAGGGTCACAGCACCCCCAGACCCCAGGACCCACAGCACCTCCAGGGCCCCTCTGGGCCACAGCACCCAGGGCTCCTTGGGGTCACAGCACCCCCCAGATCCCCTCAGGGCCACAGCACCCCAAGACCCCAGGGCCCACAGCACCCCTAGGGCCCCTCTGGGCCACAGCACCCCTAGGGCCCCTCGGGGCCACAGCACCCCAAGGGCTCACCGGGGCTGCTGGGCTGCGCTGTGCCTCTGGTTCTCCACTGCCCCACGCTCTTCCTGCCGTCCTGCGGGCGCTCATCCCTGCTCTGGGAACCGGCGCCCGCCTGGCCTGGCTGCTCCTCCCCATAGGGCCATCCCCCAGACCTGAGGCCTAAGTGCCCATTCTCAGTGCCTGGAATCGCCTTGCCTCCCGGGAGGGTCTCTGTGGCGGGAGGAAGGCTCCCCTCCACCCCCAAGGAAGCAGCCAGGCTTGGAGAGTGGGATTCCTGCTCCAGCCCGGCCTCGGGACAGGGCAAGGCCCGACCTGCCCCTGCCGTTTCCCCATCTGTAGACAGGCTTCGAGGAGGGTCTTTGCGGACCCACAAGTAAAGGACCAGCAAGCCTCTCTGGCAGCAGGCGAGCTGCGGAGACTTGGGTGGGGCGTGGCACCCTCCAAGTGGGCACGCTAGCGGAGGTCCAGGTCCTCTGCTGCTGGAGCCCACAGGGGCAAAGTCCTGCTCAGGACATGGGGCAGCTTCTGCTCCCTGGCCCCTTCTTTGGACCCAACTGGCAAGCCAGAGGAAGCCGCTCTGGGAAGCAGGTGCGTGCAGCCTTTAGGGCCAGCCGCCCAGACCTGCCCCTGCCCTGGCTGGCAGTGCGCTCTTGCAGGGCTTCAGATTGGGAGACTGAGGTAGACACAAAGCCCCACAGCCCAGCTCCACCAGGGCTGGTGCTGAGAGACGCCCTGGCTGCTTGCTAGCAGCCCCCCAGTTCTGGCATGTGGGAAGGGGAGCTGCCCCTGTGCCAGGTGGTGGTGGTGTCCCCTGCTGTGGCCAACCTCTGTGCCCCTCTCTGTACTGCCAGGCAAGGTGACTTGGTTTCCAAGACCGGGCTGACCAGGTGAAAGACCCGAGCTAAAATGAACCCCATGACAGGCTTTGGACCCTCCAGAAGAACTAGTAGGCCTGAGTTTTGGTTCTGGGAAAAGCCACATTGCTCAAGGCTGAAGCCACTCTGGGACCACCCTCAGAGCAGACTATCAAAGAGCTTAAAAATCACATACCTGGCATTCCTGAGGTCTGAGTCTGCCTGAACCCCACGTGGATCACTCAAACTCACCTCCTAGTTGGTCATTTTCAAAAAATTCCCAAAAGCCATGATTGGGTCCCGCCAAATGTTACAGACGCAAACCCTGAGTGGTCACTATTGTCACCATAGGTGCTGTACGATTGTAATTGGTGCTTGTGTAATGATGGGATGCATACGTCACGTCCACTGCCACCACCTGTCCCTTCCCCCTATAAAAACCTGCTCGGCCATTGTTCGGGGCTCTCTGCACTGACCCGCTGCGTCGGTGAAGCCTGAGAGACCGAGCTTAAGCCCGAATAAAGGCTCTTTGCTTTTACATACGTGCCTCGGTCTCCCTGGTGGTCTTTGGGGACTCCCTGATCTGGGCGTAACACCAGGCAGGGCCTAGCATGCTGGGCTGGGAGAGGACAACTAGGCAGAATCACCTTGACCCTAGTGATCTGCAGTGTTTGGCTTGGGTTCAGGGATGGCTGGGTTAAAAACCATGACTAGGCCAGGCACCATGACCACACCTGTAACCCCAGCTGCTCGGGAAGCTGAGGCAAGAGGGTATGAGCTTGAGACCAGCCTGGGCACCTTAGCAAGACTGCGCCTTAAAATAAGGAGGTCGGTCGGTGTAGCCCCTTGGCAGAGGCTCGTCCCGCCTGTGTGAGGGCCGAGTTCAGTCCTCCAAACCAAAACAAACAAAGATGTTTGAGTTTCTGTGGTCCCGTTCGTCACCTGTCCTCTCCACATCCTCGAATCCACAGGCTGGCCTACCACTTGGCTCCTGGGGTCACTCTGCTCACCTGTGCCCTGGCCCACAGCAACCCAGGAGCCCATCCTGCCTGGTGCCGGAACTGGAAGTCCCCATGTTTAGAAACTCTTGGGGTAAAAACAACACAGAAGATGCCTGTTATGGTGCTGAGAGCAGTTAGGAGGAAGCTGTGGGGTGTGGGGTAGAGGGTTGCGGAAGAGGCTGGGGAGGGCTGGGCAGGAGGCCAAACATGGAGCCCTCCAGCGGGTCGCAGTGCCTGGCCTCTTCAGCTTTTCCTCTCTTTCCCCTCCTGTCACCCTCTCCTGAACTAGACAGGGAGCTGGCTTCTGGGCCTGGGTCCTTTTGTGTTTGTCTTAGGATCTGATGAACTTGATTTGCAATGATATCCTTTTCTGAATATAATGTCAATACATGGCATTGTAGGCAATTTGAAAACACAGAAAACTGTTTTAAGATGTTGAAACCCGACACCATTGCCCAGGGTACCATGGCTGCCCAGGTCTTGTGTTCTGCCTGTCCATGCAGACTTTTTTGTTTTTGTTTTTGTTTTTAATACTGAGGACTGAAGCTGGGTGTGGTGGCGCAAGCCTGTAATCCCAGCACTTAGGGAGGCTGAGACAGGAGAATCGCGAATTCAAAGCCAGCCTCAGCAACGGCGAGGCGCTAAGCAACTCAGTGAGACCCTGTCTCTACATAAAACACAAAATAGGGCTGAGGATGTGCCTCAGTGGTCAAGTGCCCCTGAGTTCAATCCCCAGTACCAAAAAAAAAACAAAACTGAGGACTGAACCTCAAGGCATTTAACCACTGAGCCACATGCCCAGCCCTTTTTATATTTTATTTAGACAGGGTCTCACTGAGTTGCTTAGGGCCTCGCTCAGTTGCAGAGGCTGGCCTGGGACTTGTGCTCTTCCTGCCTCCACCTCCTGAGTTGCTAAAATCACTGGCGTGCACCTCCTGCCATGCCCAATCTGCTTGCAGTCTTTATTGACCTGGAATCTTCACTGTTGCTCAAGTGTGAAGGAATGAGGTCCTGCTGGCCCTCCAGCTGTGGGACCTTCAGTGAGTCACCCTCTCTGTGGGTGGGGTAACACCCAGATGAGAGTAAACATGCCCCTGCTGGAGGCCTACTTGACCTCAGCCTCACCCCTGTGGGGACAGCTGCTGGGTCTGCCCTGACCCCACCCCATGTGTCTGCTGGGAGTTTCCAGCAAGTCACCTGCTCTCCCCGAGAAGCAGGTCCCTCACACTGTCTTACAGATGCAAAAAGGGGTCCTTCAGAGCTGACCTGCCCACAGGTGCCTGCCCTGCAGCACAGCTTTCTGGAGCCCAGCTGCAGCCGCCAGGGGCACCGCTCACCTGCTCAACTCCAAGCAAGGAGCCAGCCCAGCCCTGGGGCTGTTTCTTTTACCATCTAGGGGTGCTGGGTTGTCTCCATTCTGCAAAGAACTGAAGAACAGGACACAGAAATAGCAAGCAAGAAGCAGGTTTGTTGAAAAGAGACAGAGATAGAGACTTCTTTGAAGAGAAGGGCCCAGAGCTGGGAGTCTGCTGGGGGAGTTTGGCCTGTTCTTTCCATGGTCTCTGGACTTTCCCCCTTTCCTCAGCTCCTCCCTGTCCACGGCTCCTCACTAGCATTGATTGGTGCCCTGTGTCCACGCATCTGTTTCTATTGGGTCCCCTGCTTGGGAGCATGAGTACAGAGGTGTCTCTCCTCAGGTCCCCCACTAGGAAGAGGTGACCTCAGCAGGGGACCCTGTCCAGGCTCCTTTGCTCTGGCCCTGCCCGACCTCCTCACTGGACATCCTGCACTGGCTGCCTGGTCCCTTCCTATGGGGCTTCCCAGGGAAAGATGGGCAGCGATCCTCTGAACAGTCCTGCGGGGATGAGGGCCCCCAGAAAGGCGAGGGCAGGGAGAGATGCCCCCCGGCCATGCTGCCACCCATGGGCCCAGACAGGGCAGAGACTGGAACACCACTCGGGGTTTCCCGTGGGAGCTGGGGATCTAGCCAGAGCTTTAGTCCCCTGGGAAAGCGTGTGGGCAGCAGAGGTCCAGGCTGTGGTAGGTGGTCAGACATGCCTGCAGCATGGGGGATGCTGGTGAGTGAGAAGCCTCAGGCTGCCCTTTCCCTGAGCTGGGAGGGCAGGCACTTCTCTGCAGGCCAGCTGCAGGCCGTCCTCCTCCATCCTCCACACCCCACCTCTGGGAGGTGAGGGGGATAATGTGACTCCTATCATTACATCACTGTGATCCTAGGAAGCGCTCCAGAGCACGGGACTGCCTCACTCGGCTTTCCTGTCCTCTTCCTTGTGTTCATGAGCCCTCCGCAGGACCCTGCCACACGCCCCCACTGGTCACCCGGGAGTGAGGGAAACAGGCCCAGAGAAGGAAGGGCCCTGAGCCTCTCGGAGTGTGTCACTGCTCCTAGGCCGTCAGACCCAGGTCGGGCTCCACGGTCATTGAGCCCTCCCCTGTGCAGCCAGGCAAAGAGCTGAGAAAGTGGAAACAGAGTGGTGGGGTGGGGTGGAGGCGCCCCTCTGCCGGTGAAAGCGGCTTGTCTCCTGAGACTTTCGAGGGAGGTCTGGGGGATCCTGGGGCCCACACATGGAACAGGAAATGGTGACTTCATCAGAACCAGAAAGAGAAGTGACACAGGGAGTACAGGGCCTCCAGGCCAGGCGGGGCCTGGGCTAGGGTGCAGGAGCCCCCACATAGGTAAGACGGGCCTCTGGGCCTCCCTAGTAGAGAGAGGAACCAGACTTGAGTGGCAGACAAGCATTGCGACCTTCTGGAGGGCATTAGTTCCGCTTCTACTGCCAAAGAGCTGTGTCCCAGTTTTATTTTTAACCCACATCTCATCTTTTTGTTATTCTCACCAGATCAGTGCCATTCATTGCTAGTCATGTGGACAGGCTGCAATTACATGATCCTCCTATACAACTTTCTGGTTTTCCTCCAGAGTTGATAATTGCTTAACTTTTCTCCTTGCTCAATTTCCTTTGAACTAGACCCAAATCTCCTCTACCAGGCCTCCCTCACAGGTCTATAAAACACTTCTCAGAATAATTCTCCACATGTCAAGAGTGTCAGTTTATCTGCGTCTGAGGAGGGCTGGGAAGTGAGCTGTGTCTGGCAGTCCCCAGGCAGGTCCAAGTCCAGTCCCTCCTGGAGTGCCTGACACCTCCTTAGGGTGAGACAGGGAAGCAGGAATGCCGCCTCCCACGGAGGGAGAAGTCACAAAGAGGAAGGGTGAGGAGGAAGAGCCTGTCCTGGCCACTGGCTGTGTGGGAAGCTGGGCTGTGGGAGCACAGGCGTGGCCAGGACTGGGGCTGGAGGGTCCCCCCCTTCACACCTCTTCCCTACCCTCACCTACAGGGCCTGGGGTCTCCACCTGCCCTGTTTGTGTGGCTCAGGAGATCAAGTGAGGAGTCACACAGTGCCCCATGGTTTCCTGGGTGGCACCTCTCCCACACCCGGCCTCCTGCCAGCTCTGCCTCCCACCCCCACACCCTCCCTGCAGGAGGAAGTCACCGGGGGAAGGAGTCAAAAAAAAAGAAGAGGCGACCATGGGGTCAGAGGCAGCAGAGACAGAGTTGGGCAGGAGAGAGAGTCTGCAGCCAGCCAGCGGGGGGGGGGGGGGCCAGGAAAGCAAAGCCAGAGAAGGAGGCTGAGGCTGGAGCCCCGCTAAGTAGCTCTGCCCTGCCGAGGAGGAGGAGGGGTGTGTTTTCCTGCCTCTGGGGTGATGTTCAATGGTCATTCCTCTCCCTGTCCCTCAGCTGGACTGGACCACTGGCCTCTGTGGGTGATGCCAACCTGTAAGTTCTCCTTTCTCGCGAGGCCCCAGGCCTGAGCCCCCAGCCTCCCCTCGGTGCTAGTCCAGCGCCTCTGTGCACTGGGCCTGAGCCCTGCCGTGCATTCCCCACCACTGACGTCTCTTAACCTTCAGCCTCTGCGAATGGGTTTCCTCGGTGGCCCTTCCGCATCCCACCGTGTTACTCAGCTTTCCATTGCTGTGACAAGATGCCTGAGAACAGCAATATAAACAGAGAAAAGGTTTATTGGCTTACGATTCTGTAGGTTTCAGTCTATGGTTGAGCTGCATCCCCAGCACGGTCCATGGCTGTCTGGCTCCATGGTTCTGGGGCCTGTGATGAGGGACAACATCATAGCAGGTGACGGAGGACGGTGCTCACCTTGTGGTGCCAGGAAGCACCGTGGCGGGGAGCACCAGCAGTGCCCTGCCCCGACCGCGGTCTGGTGCGAACCCATCGGCGTAATAGTGCACCAGGGAGGTCAGGGCCCTCGTGGTCCAGTCACGTCTCGAAGGTCCCCCCGCTTTGAACATGGCTGCTTTGGGGACCAAGCCCTCAACGCATTTCACACTCAGCCCACAGCACACCTGTCACCAGGGGCCCCTGCCCTGCTCTTGGGCTGCGTGTTGGGGTGGCTGGGTGAAGCGAGCTGGGGCACAGGGCAGTGCCCAGGGGCGCGGTCCCCTCTCTTCCCTCTTCCTGTGCTCCCCGGGCTGCCCGCTCCACCCAGGTCTGGACACCCTCCAGGGTCCCCTCTTGTCCTGCCTGCGTCCCTGATGGCTGCTGGCACTGTGTGACGCCTCACTTGATCCCCTAAGCAGACCCAGCGTCCTGGAAGGCAGGTCGTGCACCCTCTGCTCAGGGAAAGCCCCCCACCGTCCGTCCACAGGAAAGCCCCCACTGGGCCATTTCTAGAAGGCACTGGCCAGGGGGATGAAAATGGACCTTCTGGCTGGCCCAGGGAGTGGACGACCCCAGAGGCTTGCTCGCTGTGAGAAGTCGGGAGGCCGATGGCCTTGGGTGCCCACTGGAGCTGCTTCTCGTGTGCGCAGGTCCAAAGGGCCCTGAACCAGCCTGGACCACCACGACTCCTCGAAAGGAGCTGCCACTGCGCTAAGCTAGCAGGGATCTGGGAGCCGGCCCTTGAGCTGGGTGCCCCATATGGGGACAGCAGAACAAGGTCTGCGAAGGACACAAGGTCATGAGGGCTGACTTGTCTTCAGGGAGACTCCTGGGGAGGTCAGTGTCCTGCAGGAAGCCCAGGGTCCTCATTGTCCTCTGCACACCCCAGCCTAGCTGGCTCCCCTCCTGCTGGGCTGCTCCCATGGTCACTGGACCCTTGCCTGGCCTCCTGTGCCTCCTGGGCCATCCCTTCACCCATGGCCACAGCCCAGTGAGCTCCACACTTCCCCAGCTGAGCTGTGTTCCGTCTCCTGCTGCTGCGGTTTCACAGCTTGGCCCCCCAAGTGACCTTCCTGCCCCGTTTGCCCCACCCCAGCGTTACGGACCACCTTCTTCCCTGAACTCCTGCTGGATGCAGAGACACTTGGGATTGTCCCGGTTCCTCTGGATGGACTCTCACTGAGAGCAGCCTGCACGCCTGCCCAAACTGCCTGTGCTGGGCAGCCCAACTCTGCTGCATGGAGTCACTCAGACTTCTCTGGGTTGGCATTCGAATGGGGCATCTCTCCACCCCTTCCTTTTGTCCTACCTGTATCCCTGACCACACAGCAGAATCGGGTCATGTCGTAAAGATCCCCTGCCTGAGTCTGTCTTGAACTCCGCGTGCTGAAACTCCGTGTGATTACGAACGGTTGGAGTTAGGTCTGTTGTTCAGTTTTATTTTCTGTTTGCCCCCTGTGTTTTCCATTCTCCTGCCCTGTTGTAAGTTGCATGAATATTTGTAGCATTGCATCTTAATCCACGGACTGGCTCTGGGCTCACCTCTTGGTGTCGGGGTCCACAGATGCTCTAGGGATTCTGACGCACACCAAACCCTTCGCTGTCTTGAGTGAGGCACCGAGCCCTGGGGCTCGGCAGGTCCCTCTGCTGCCTGCCCATGTGGTACTTGTCTCCTATTTTCCATCTACATACATTGAAAACCCGCCATACAATGTTGTAAGTTTTGTTTTGAACATATTTTGAGGAACTTAAGGGGAAAAAGTGGTCTATACTTATCATTTCCATTGGTCTATCTTCATCCCTAGGTTTCCGAGTTTCTCTCTGGGATCATTTCCCGTTTGCTTACAACTTATTTCCACTATGTTTTCTGGGGACTGATTCCCTTAGTTTTCCTTCCTCTAAGAATGTCTTTATTTTCCTTTCATTCATGAGGAATGGTTTTGGATATAGAAACCTGAGCTGAGAGTTCTTTTCTTTGAGATCTCTAAGACTTGTTGCTCAGGATCTGCTGGCCTGCAGGTTTTCTGATGAGAAGTCTGGGCTCACGGAGGTGGGGTCCGCTGTATGTGCCCCCGCCCCCCGGGGCTTTCAGACTTTTTTCTTTCTCTTTTGTTCTTAGCAGCTTGAGAACAATGAATGTAAGCAGGTTTTCTTTTGAGTTTATCGTTTTTGATGTTCACTGAGCTTCTTGAATCTGTGAATGTATATTTTTCACCAATTTTGGGAATTTTTTTTTTTTTTGGCACTGGGGATTGAACTCAGGGGCACTCGACCACTGAGCCACATCCCAGCCCTATTTTGTGTTTTATGTAGAGACAGGGTCTCACTGAGTTGCTTAGTGCCTCGCCATTGCTGAGGCTGGCTTTGAACTCGCGATTCTCCTGTCTCAGCCTCCCTAAGTGCTGGGATTACAGGGTTGCGCCACCACGCCCGGCTAATTTTGGGAAATTTTAGGCACTAGCTGTCCAAATACTTTCCCTGTGCCAGCCCTTTGCTTTCACCACCTGGGATTCCAAGGACACATATGTCGCACCTGGGCATTCTTCCACACGGCCCTAGGCTCAGTTTTTATTTGAGCTTTTGTTTGTTGTTGATCTTTTCTCTCTGTCATTCCTTTTGAGTGGTTCATCCTGGTCAAGTTTACTCACTCTTTTCCCTCTATTTTTGCCTCTTCCTACTGAGCCCATTTGGTGATTTTTTAGCTTTTAATGTTCCATGTGGCTCTTTTTCCATAGCTTCCATATGTCTGCTGAGAATTTTTACCTTTGCGTTTATTTCAAGAGTGTCTGTCCTTACTTCATGGAGCATGGTTATAACAGCTGATTTAAACCCTGTGAGAACATTTCAACATTTGGATCATCTCAGAGTTGATGTCTATTAATTATCTTTTACAAGTTCTTTGGATTTTCTTAGTTATTGTTTAAGCATTTCTGGATTGTATCTTGGGCATTTTGTGTGTTAATTAATGAGACTTTGGGTTTTATATCCAGATCCTAGGACAGCATTGATCATTTCTGTTCTTGCTGGCAGTAGTTGATTAGGTCAGACCACAAACCAAGACCTGCCCCCTGTGGGCTGTGATTTCAATGTGAGGTCAGCCTTCAAAGCCTTGGCAGTGTTTGTGTCCACCTCCCACTTCCATCCCTCTGGTCCAGTCTGCAGCCTTGGCAGTGGCCTACCCCGTAGCAGTTCTCAAAGCTTTGCTCTTGGGTCATTTCCACACATGCCCAGCTCAGGGAGGAGCCTGGAACTTGCACAAATCCTACGGGTTCCCTCTCCCGGTCTCCTGATCATCTACCCCACACTCCCTGGTGCTCTCAAGCTCTTCCCTGGTCCTCCGGCCCCAACGCAGGGCTCGAGCCTCCTTGCACCGTCTCATACTTCCTGGGACTGGTTCCACCTCTGGGACAATGTGACTCTTACAGTCACTTCTGCTGCTGTAGCTGCCTCTATTGCCACCTTGGAAGGGCAGCTGTGGGACAGGAGTTTGCCTTGGCCAGACCAGGAGCAGGAAAATAAGTCAGGGGGCTTGTCCACACTCTCCCTCCTTCAGGGACCCCCTTTCCTGCCCACTGACCAACAAGGGGGCTTTTCTTGGTCACATGCGCAGTGATGCTCTGAGTCTAAGCCAGGCACTGTGGGAGGAAGGCAGCGCTCTCGCCGTGGTATCAGCCCTCTCTCAAGCTCTAATTCCGCTCAGTCTGTCCCTTATCTTATTCTGAGTGCAGCGTTGGTGGGTGTGTAGCCCACACCGGGTCCGGCTCGGCTAGGACCAGAGGTGCTGGTACCTCCTGCTCTCAGTGCTTTTAGCTTTGGGTCGTTTTTAAACTGCATCCTGAGGCAGGATCTCGTGCCACGCTCACTTGTTTCCAGGCGCTTCAGGGAGTTTATGGGGTTGGCTGAGTTGTGCGACCGTGGCCGCGACCCTGCATCAGAGTGTTGTGTCTCCAGAAGGGCCTCCTGCCCGCGTGCTCTCAGTCCCTCCAGTTCCTCTTTAGAGATGAAACGTGTGGCTTTTTAAAACCCTGGCATTCTTCTTCCCATGGTGCGACACGTGTGGGGCGCTGCGGCCATTTCAACACATGCACAAGGTACGGCCATCGGATCAGGCCGTTGGCGTTTCCCTCAGGTATTTACCATTTCTTTGTATTGAGAACATTAAAAATCCTGTTAGCTGTTTTGAAACATGCAGTTAATTATCGCCCACCTGATCGTCCCACTGCGCTCTGCAGCACGAGAAGTCATTCCTCCCATCCAGCTGCCCCTGGCCTTGACGTCCCAGCCTCCTCCCAGCTTTGGCCACCCGGCTCTGCTTTCCTTCCTGGAGCAACTTCTCAGCTCCACAAAGAGTAAGAATGTGTGCTGCTCGTCTTTCTGTGCCTGACGTGTCCCACTGAGGGTGGTGTCCTTCAGCGGCCACGTGTGGCAAGGGGCAGGCTCCTCCCAGTACCTGTCTCCGTCCTCTGTATGGGTGCACCCTGGGTGGATGCCTGGGCCGCTGTGCGCCTTGGCCCTGTGAGCAGGACGGCAGTGCCCGCGGGAGGCCCCAGACTCCTCCACTGTCTGTTTCTCGTTCAGCCGGGCACTTGCCCAGGAGGTCTCAGTTCTTCTACTTGCGGGTATTTGGGGGTCTGCCACACTGTTCTCCACAGGGGCAGTGCCAGTGTGCGGGTGTCCCTGTTTCTCCATGCGCTTACCAGGATTTATTTTTCATCCTTATGGTGACAGCCACTCTACGGGGGGTAAGGTGACAGCTCCCTGTGGTTTCCATCAGCATGCTGAGCACTTTTTCAAATGCTTCTTAAACATTTGTATGTCTTCTTTTTAAAAATGTGTGATCAGATCAATTGCAAACTAGTAAATTAGATTATTTCTCCTTTTTTCTCCTGTGGGTCCTGGTCTGAGAGGAATCTGAATGTAGCGGTTTTGAGAAGTATCACGTGGATCCTGGCACTCCAGGTCACATTGCAAATGCTCCCTACGACTCCATGCCTAAGTGTGCCACAGTGCATTTCCCTGTTCGATGCTGGACTCACCTCCCGCTTTTCGGGTGCTGGGTTTTCTTTAGTGCTGTCCGTGGTCGGGCTCCTATGTCTGTGAACCCCACCTCCCAGGAGGTCTGTGCTTTAGGCTGCTGAGGTTTCCTTGGCAGCCTAAGATCTAGTTACTGTTGTCCCACAAGTTCTAACATTATGTTCTGCAATTTAGAGAGAGGAAACCCCACTCCTCCAGCGCCCCACAGGCCCAGCCTGCATGCTCTCTGTCACACTTGTGGCAGTGTCCACTTGGCACTGGGACCAGCTTTTAGTTTTTTTT
>PVHX01025702.1:0-21934 GCA_004024805.1 Geosciurus inauris | reverse complement strand
TTGAACTGTAAATAACTATAGGTTGAATACCTGCCAAATCATGTTTTTCTGAATCATGTAGCTAGCCCACCCTATAATAACCTCTGAAACCCTCACTTCGGGGTCACTCTCTGAAGGAAAGGAGAGCTGACCCCAATCGATTGGCCTGTGTGCCTATTTCCTCAATAAACTTTGCTGCTTCTGCAGAGTTGTCTGGGCTGCACTTCTTGGGGAGAGGTGCGGGTTGGATGCAACAAGCCCCAGTAATTTTCTTCCATCTCAGTGCTCACTTACAGCTGATGATTAATGCTGGATGAATTTCCTCAATTGTGCATAAATTTTACCAACAAAAATTAAATACCTTATTTAGGCATTTACAGTACTTCATATATTCTACTCTATTTCCATTGTTAGCTTACTGTAGTACCATCCAAAAAAACAAAATCACCCTATTTCCAGCTATTTATTGTTGCAAAAAACTCACACAAAATGTAGTGGTTTAAATGCACAGTTTATAATGAGCAGATCTCATGGATCTGTGGGTTGCCACTGCTCACCTGAATCGTTCTGACTTTTGGTTTTTGGTACATGTTCCTGGGAATAGAGTCCTATGAAATCTTAAGGGTGCTAGGCACTCAAGGTGGCTTTCTGACTATTGAGACCTTGATGTCTCTTTCTCTCTACATATGTATCTTGTCCCCCAGCACTATTTTCTTATCTTTGTCTTCTCATATCATGGTGTATTCAGGACAACCACATTTTTATATGAACCTGGTTTCCAAGAAGGAGGAGGAGGAGGAGGACATCAAGGACGACGAGAAGAAGAAATTGTTAACGGCTACTGCTGGAATTTGCAATTTCTTTTTTTTTTTTTTTTTTTTTTTTTACTGGTGACAGCAGTCACTGGAACTGGCTAGAGTCAGGAAGGTCATGAAATAGACTTCAATTCTTGATTAGAAAATAGGAATGTTACAGTGCTGAAGAGTCTGTGAGATGGAAGATGTCATGTCTTTGCAAACTACTTCTGGCTATTTCTGAACTTCAACTTTATCCCTGCTTTCTTTCTCATTTGAACACTCTAACTCTTAGGAATGATCTCACCTATTTTACAGTGAAACTCGATGTCATAAGGTTGATGCAAACTCGAATTGCCTTAGCCAAATCTGTATGGACTTTCACATCTTTAGTTCTGTCTTATTCTTTCCTGTCACTGTGGAGGGATGATGTGCTCTTAGCAAAGTTTTTTGCACTTTGTGTTTTAGTTAGCTTTGCTGCCGTGACTAAGAGACCTGACAAGAACAATCATAGAGGAAGAAAAGTTTATTTGAGGGATCATGGTTTCGGAGGTCTTCAGTGTATGCATGGAAAGTAGGCTCCATTCTTCATTCTTCCAGGCTTTGTGTGAGCCTGAACATCATGGCCATAGGGTGTGTTGGAGGGGAGTGGCTCACAAGATGATCAGACAGCAGAGAGACTATAAAACATATATTTTAAAGGCACACCCTCAATGATCTACCTCTTCCAACCATACCTTAATTGCCTTTGGTTACCTAGTTAATCCTGTCAGGGATTAATTCACAGGGTTTAAGGCTCTTACAACCAGATCATTTCTCCTCTAAATCTTGCATTGTCTCACATATGTGCTTTTGAGGGAATATCTTACATACAAACCATAATATTTTGTCATATTTTACTATTTAGTTTTCTGCTTATATGACAAGGCTTAATTTTACCTCATAGTTAAAACAAACAGGCTGAAGTTCAACAAAATAAAATTACTCTCTGTTCAATATATCCATTCAGTGCACAAGAAAACATAATCCTACTTTTCGTCTGTGTTTCACACACAAATTTTGTCCCCACTTTGTCCATATATTGACCCTATTCTAAAGGAGTTTGTTCCAAAGTCAAAAATAGTGTCTTATTTCTAAATCCAAAGTATACTCTTTAGCCTTTATCATATTAGAAATATCAGATACCTTTAACAGAAAATACTGTTTATTCTGGTTTAAAATATTGTAAGGTATTTCTGCTTCTGCCTCAACATTCGATAATGGTCCTAGAGAAATAGTTCTTTCTGAATGTAGTTAAATTTGTCCCAAAGCTCAGAGAAGAATCAGCAGACAGAATTGATGACCTTTTTCTCTATTGTAGAGGGCTCAGTTAGGTCAGGTTTATTGTGTCTGGCTTCCTTATCCTTTAACATGAACTCTGTCCCAGGAGTTTCCTCAGCCTCTTAAAGAAATTCCTCTGGTTCATTCCTACCAGCACAGTAGACAGTTTTGAGTCACAGTTTAGGTTAACCTTGTACCAGCTATATTCTTTGGGAGCAAACAGTATTTCTTTCCTGGAAACATTGGAAAGCAGAATCAACATAATCATCTTAATATTAATAAAGTTTTAATTTCTTAAGATATAAAACAATCCCTTTTAAATCCATACTGGAAATGGATAGTAAAAGGCAAAGTAAAATATGTTAAGCCTTGAATGTGAAAATTAAAATTAAAAATACACCAATAACATGGTCTCTTTTTCATGAGTTGCTTAAAGTTTTAGGTACAGAAAAAAATCCATGAGCTATTCAAATTCAAAACAAAACTGTTTATAATGAGTGAAAAAAATCAAACGTAGATTTAATAATTCTTTTCTTATTTAATTAACCAAACTTAATTGTGACTTAATTGTGACACATTGATTTACTCTGAACTCAATCAACTCTTATTTAATGCTTTACTGAAATTCCAGCAGGTTGACATAGAAATCAAAACTCAAGTTTGGTACATTTTGTGCTCGGAAATAGACTGAGATTATAAGTCCTTTTACAGAATTTAGAAAATAAGAGATGGGAAAGAGGGATCTCAGTTGGCTGATAATTTAGAAATATTAGAAAGACAAATATTTAGAATCTTGATTAGGATTCAGAATTCTGAATAAGTTAAGGTCTCTACTGAAGGATCTTAGACATATACAGAATACTTATGGAACCCCACTTGCAAAGGATATCAACTATTGATTCATCTTCACTTATATTCAAAAATTAATGGTGATATTATGTTATATAAATAGCCAATCTAAAATACATTTGGTTTGGGTTATATCATATCTCTAAGATTCCACAAATATGAACATGTAATAGGCTATACATCAAAACGTTTTATAATAAAGGACCAAAGTAGCAGCTCAGGGGTAGGGCTCAAGGTTCAATCCCTAGAAACACACCTACACAATATATTATGATAAAATTTGTTCAATTCTGTTTATCATAAATTAGCACATTTTAGATCATTTTTGTATGAGCCATGCACATTTTCTGTTCAAAATATAAAATCTGATAAATTTACATTCATGTCATATATAAACACAAGGCCTAGAGTAAACAAACAATTGAACAATATAAAAATCATACTAATGAGAAAATTATAAATTTTTGGAAAGGAAATTTGGGAAATGAAGAAAAAAATGCTTTAAGTTATAGGAAATAATAATTTATGTACACCTTGTCTTTTTTTTTTTAGTATTTTTTTTTAAGTTGTAGATGGACACAATGTCTTTATTTTTTTTTTTAATATTTTGTTTTGTTGTAGATGAACACAATATCTTTATTTATTTTTATGTGGTGCTGAGGATCGAACCCAGTGCCTCACATATGTGAGGCAAGCGCTCAACCGCTGAGCCATAGCCTCAGCCCCACAATGTCTTTATTTTATTGCTTTGTATGTGGTGCTGAGGTTTGAACCCAGGGCCTCACGCATGCAAGGCAAATGCTCTACCGCTGAGCTACAATCCCAGCCCCTCTTGTCTTTTTAAATAACTAAAAAACTGTTCCTTTTAGGAATGCAGTGATAATTGTATTTAAATATATTCAAAATACTGAGTATCTAGATATGTGTGTGTGTGTATATATATATATACATTTTTTTTTTTTTTTTGAGGGGAGAGTTTACTGTGGATTGAACCCAGAATTGCTTTACCACTGAGCTACATCCCCAACTCTTATTTTTGGACAAGGTCTTTCTAAGTTAATGAGACTGGCCTAGAAATTGCAATCCTTCTGACTGAGCCTTCCTAGCTGCTGTGATTATAGGCATATGCCACTGTGCCGGGCTCTATATAGTTTTACCAATCCTAAAACTGTTCCAAAATTGTGAAGAACTTAAATATTTTTTAATATTCTTTTAACAATGCTTAATATTGTATAAGTACATATGTACATCTCTGACTCCCTGTCTCTCATATAGAGCATATATATATATAATGTATATATATATATAGTGTATGTATATATATATGTATATATATATACACACACACACATGTATGTACATGTACATATATATGTTGTAATGGTTTAGATATGAAGTGTTTCCCAAGTTCATGTGTGAGACAATGCAAGAAAGTTTAGAGATGAAATGATTGGGTTATGAGAGCCTTAAACTAATCATTGCATTAATGTGATAGGGATTGGGGTAATAACTGTAGATAGAAAGGATGTGGCTGGAGGAAGAGGGTTGGTGAGGCATGTCCTTGGGGTTTATATTTTGTCCCAGGTCAGGAGAGCTATCTCTCTCTTTGCTTGCTAGTACCAAGTCCTGAGATGCTTTCCTCTGTCAAACACATCTGCCATGATGTTCTTCGTCTTTTCAGGCCCTGAGGAATGGAGTTGGCTATCTATGTACTGTGACTTCTGAAATGGTGAGCCCCAAATAATCTTTTCTTCTTAAAATCGTTTTTGTGACTGGTATCTGCGTAAGAAGGAGAGACACTAAGGATTCTTATGCACAGAGACCAGATATGCGCAGTTGCAAGGATAAGGCCACCATCTGCCAGGTAAGGGGAAAAGCCTCAGGAGAAACCAACCATGCTGACCTTAATCTTGACAGTCTTCATAATTGGAAAAAATAATTTTCTGTGGTTTAAGTCACTCAGTCCGTGGTATTTCGTTATGATATCCCTAATAAACTAAAACAAGTGTTAATAATATAGGAGAACATCATTTCTGAACTTCATACTTTGAAACTGTTGTCTTGCCTCGTTGTACCTTCAGGTTAGTATATTTGATATTTTCTTCATTGTGACTGTATTTTAGTCAGTTTTTTTTTTTTTTTTTTTTCATCACTGTGACCAAACTACCTGACAAGAACAATTTAGAGGAGGAAAAGATTTTTTGGCTCGCAGTCAATCTATGCTTGACTGACTCCATTGCTCTGGGTCCTCGTAGAGGAAGAACATCATGGCACAAGGGTGTATCAAAGGAAAGCAGCTCAAGACATGTCAACCAGGAAGCAGAGAGAGAGCTCCACTCACCGGGGACAAAATAGAAACCCCAAAGTTACACCCATAGTGTTCCTCTAGCCATACCTTACATGCCTATAGTTACCACCTAGTTAATCTATATCAGTAGACTCCACTGATTAGGTCACACTTCTAAAAGTCCTACCATTTCACCTCTGAAAACTCTTACATTGTGTCACACATGTGCTTTTGAGGGACACTTCATGTCTAAACTATAACATCATGTGTTCTTCAAAATAGTGCATCTATCAGAATTCATCAATCTCTTTTAAATCTTTAATTTATTCTTTTTTAAGTCCATATTGAACAATCTCCATCATCCTATCCAAACACCCTTAAATTTTCTCTGTCCTTTAGTTTCTATCAATCATAAAGCTCACTATGTTTGGATAACTCCATCTTACGTATCACTGTATAGCTACTAGTGGTTTCAAGAGAAAGTAATGAACAGAGCTGGTTGTCTACTTAAATTCCTGACATCCAAACTTAGATGATTCCGCATTGTTAATCTTGACTTATTCATATTATTTTCCTTTTTAAGTTTGTCTTAATACATAATCTAGTGTTGTATTTTAAAATAATTTTCTACCCTCTTTAAAGTCCCAGAAGAGATGGGAGTTTGTACTTTTCATAACTTCTTCTGCACATTACATGAGGTAAAAACTCCACTATTTAAAGAGATATAAGTTCGCATATACATGCAAACACACACACACATGAATTTTTATATATATTCATGGAATTTCTGTGAACTTAATGTTCTATCCATGACATTAATATTGTTTTCCCAAGGCTCTACTTGATCACCTTCCACCATTTAACTTACTTTTATAGAGGATCGTTCTTTTAGACAGTATCCTTGATTTTGAATGTCAACTTTTCAGAAAAACAGTTCCTCCAGGTGTTCTTTCGACTGCTCATACAGTAGCCAAGGGCATTTCTTTCCTTCTGCACTCAGGCTAGATAAATAGAGAAAATAATTCTAGTTTTCTAAGTCCAATGGAAGAGACTTACATTTTTCTCTTTTGGTGACATTGTTTACCCACTTCCTCATTTTATCTTCTAACTTTCTGAAGCTGGTCTAAAACTGCTAATTAATTTAAAATGTGAAATGATTTTCAATGTATACTTTCATACTTTATTTTCCTTATGCATTAAAAAATCCCCATGATTTTCATCCACCTTGTCTTCATTCTGTTGAATCTTTGAGTATGAAGTGCCCTTCATTTCCACCACCGTCAATTTTTTCATTTGTGTCCTCATTTCAATCGGTTTCTATCTTTGGGGATTTTGTTCCATTATTTCCTTATTTTGTTATGCTTCTTAAAACTATCTCCATGGAAACCTTTTTAACAATAAAAACGGTTATGATTTTCTAGCCTTCAAAATACATTTCCCTTGCCACCATTCTAATATACACTCATCTCTCTTTCATTATAATAGACATCAAATTTCCCTGCCTCTGCTTTGACTCTTGGCTGCTCTTTGATCTCATTACCCTGTTAACATTATAACAGTGAATTTACAATGACAATTTTCATAGCGTTTCCAGACACCTCTTCCTCTTCAAGTGCTCAGTAGCTTTTTGTAAAAGCCTATACTTTATAGATCAAGAGACTCATATTATGTGGATTGAAACTCTAGAACTTAAAGTAGGTTTATACTAGAATTCAAATATATGTAGATATATCTGGAGATCTGAAGAGCCTGAATTGACAGACTTGGGGAAATACTACCAAGAGTTACTTTCCATAAATTGTTTCTGTTGCACATTGGATTCAGAATGTCCACCTAATGTCCATTTATTAAAGAATTAGTCCCCAATCTATGGCACTACTGAGGTGGAAGAAATTTTAAGAAATTGGGCATTATGGGAGGTCTTTAGGTCACTGGGGTAGTTTTTGAAGAGGATAGTGGAATATGGACCCTTCCTCTTCCTCTTTTTCTTTTTTATGCCCTGTCCATGAGGTAAGCAGGTTTGCTTCACCGTGTGCTCTTACTGTGATGTGCTCCCTCAACACAGGCCAAAATCAACAGGGCCAACCAAACCTAGACTGAAATCTCCAAAACCATGAGCCAAAATAAGCAAGTTAATTTTATAAATTGATTATCTCACATTTTTTATGATACTACAAAGCTGCTAACACTATCTTTGAAATGTTCAACTTAAGGAAAGAGAGAATTAAAGCCCACTAACTTCAACAAATGGTGAAGATTCAGTTTAAATTAGAGGTGATTCTAAAACAGTATATTCTCCACATGAGTCTGGTCTCAGGTGATTTTATAGAAGTCATTTAAAGATGGCTAGGGCTGAAGATGACAACAATAACCACAACAAGAGTTTTTCACTGATACCCCATGAAGCACTGAAGCAAAAATAAAATTGGTTATGGAATAACAGAAAAATAACAACAAATAATGAACAAAAATTCCATTTTACAAGCTATTAGAACATTTACTTTGTATATAATTTGTATAATAATATTAGTGTAGCAGAGCATGTCATTTTGTAAGATAAAATATGTTCACATACAATTTCAGACTTTTAGGAACATTTACTAAAATTTTAAATTTGAAAATTCAAAAATGTACATGTTTTTAAATATAATAATCTAATCCCCTGAAAAATCAACACAAAAAAGAAAAAAATATATATGTTTTAGTCAACTTTTTCATTGCTGTGACCAAAAGCCTCAATAGGAACAACTTAGAGAAGAAAAGTTTAGTTTGGCTCACAGTTTCAAAGATTCTGCCTATGGTGACTCCATAGCTTTTTGCTTGAGTGAAGCAGAACATCATGGAGGAAGGGTAGGGCAGAGGAAGGCAGCTCAGGACATGGCAACCATGAAGCAGAGAGAGTGCCACTCAATAAGGACACATATGAACTGCAAGGTCACATTCCCCGGGGATTTACTTCCTGCAACACCTTACATGTCCACAGTTACCACCTTTCTATATCAGTAGATTCCACTGCTCAGGTCACACTTTTCATAATCCTGTCATTTCACCTCTGACAATTCTTGCATTATCTCACATACAAGCTTTTGGGGGTCACTTCATATCTAAACAATAATAGTGCCTATAAACACATATATACAATGTTGTTTTGACTAGAATTATTTATAAATAGTAAAACTTAGAGGAGTTCTTGTCATTAATAAAAAATATTTAGGCAAAACATGGCATGTAGTCACCATGAAAGTATACCTTAAAAAATTACCCATCCATTAAGCATAATAAACATAGTAAGTGTCTCAGCATGTTCCAGCTTATTTAAGAGAGTTATTTTAAGTCAAATAAAGGCAGGTTGGGACAGAAGTTGTACAAATGTTGTCAATCTTATCTTTTCTTTCTTTCTTTTTTTCTTTTTTTAAAGGAAGGATATGGTTCATTTTATGAGTCATCTTGACTGGTCCAAAGTGTTCCTAGTCATTTGGTCAAACAATTCTGGGTGTATCTTTGTGTATTTCTAAATGAAATTAATATTTTAATTGGTAGATAATATGTTTTTTTCCTTCCCTAAGGTGGGTAGACCTCATCCAAACATTTGAAGACTTGAGTAGAACAAAAATCCTGACCTCCACATGTAGGAGAGAACTTGACTTGTCCTGCATTTGAACATGAATTGAGATATTAGCTCTTTCTGGGTTGAGTTTAGCAGCATTGAGATTGGGATTGAACCATCAATTCTTCTGAGTCTCTAGCTTGCTAACCCATATATCTGTATTTATAGCTATAGCTATAGTTTAATCTCCATTGTAATCTATATCTGTCTACACACACATTCTATTTATTATATTTCTTTGTAGAGATACTAAGGGATATATATATACACACACACACACACTATACATAAATATAGTAAAGATAAATTTAGAATCAAGCCAAGAGTCAGGAAATCATTTTTGTATTTATTTGTGATTTCTGAAAATTCTTCAGGGTTCTTAAACTTGCTGATGAAGACACAATATTCTAAGAGAATACATTACAGGAAATGTTTTGTATCAGTAAAGATTCATTCAAGAAAATGGAAAAAAATTAACTATTTCCACAGAGTTAATTTAATGTTATTTGTCAACTAGGGGTTGACAGAGCAAATGAGAATCACTTCAGGTAGCATACCTAAAAGGCTGGAGAAGCAAGAGGAGAATGAAGGATCTGGAAACCTAGGAAATCAAAATAAGGACTCCATGAAAATGCAGCTTATACCTCCCAGAAGAGGGAGATGGCTGGCTTTGGAGGGTGGCTCTGAGAGGAAGGGCATGTGAGGTTAGTCCTGGAAGTGCTGAAAGAAGCTGGCATTGACAGCTGCTCTGCCACTGCTAATTCGAATATTAATTTCTGGGAAGGAACTATTAGGAACAGCATACAAATTGAATTCTTTCTCTATTCTTCTGCTTTCCAATCTACTTCTGGTTCTCCCTCTTAGCAGAACCTATTAGAATGCTAGAAAAAAAGAAAGGGTGTATCTTGCTGAGATGCAATCCCACTATCACTAAATAAAACATTGAATATGTTCCATTTATCATTTGTCAATATAGGCTCTGTGTGGATGGGTATATGGATTTTGTCCCTTTACAACTATAAAACAAAGACATTGGAAATAGCTAAAAGATGCATCTTACTGTTTTTGTTTCTTCCAATTTTATTTGAAGCTTTTGATACGTGGCTGTTCATTCTGACAAAAGTTACATACTTTAGCAGAAGCTGCATTAACCAGTTCTGCTGTGTGTATCATGAGGAAGTAGAATACCACCTCTCCTTAAATCTCAATCTGTAAGTGTTGTGCAAATAATTTTTAAAATTTAAAGTGATATTTTTAATTTTAAAATGTATATGATATGATGAAAACTGATTTTTTCTATGAATGCTGAAGTCACACATATACATTTCCAGTGACATAAAATCATTGATCCATTTAATTTTTTTCAGAGAAATTACTTGTGAAATTGAGGAACTTCTAGAGAATAATTTAACTGTAAAACTTTTGGGAACATGTTATATTAAAAACTTTTGCTTACCTGATGGAAAAACTGAGTCATAGTTTAGTGAAATAACTCAACCATGGATAACACACTTGTCATGACAGACTGCCTCTGGTTTCAAGATTCCATAGTATGTGACAATCATTCTAAACTTCTTGCAAATAAAATGATTTCTGGGAAACAACATGCTCAGACTCCATATTGCCAATGTGATTTATGATATGTTAGCCTAGGGACTTGTGTATCACAGCTATTTCATTTTTTTACATTTAATTATTGACAATATTAACTTGTTTCTTTTCATCTAACTTCTTACAAAGTTCTCATTACATAAATCATTTTACCTTTACTGACTATTGAGCAAGTATCAGTCAATGGTGATGCAAATATTGTTCTTCCTAATGCAATGGATGACCATGCTTCAGTCAAGCAGCTCTGGTTCACCTGGGTACATATCACAGGTCCAACGTAGGTTGCAGTTAAGCATTTTGTTTGATATACTCTTTGAGAATAGCTAAAAACTAAATGAAAGTGCAAACTATCATATACATTTTATGTAACCTAGACACTTTAAGTGCCTATTTATAGGGGAATAGATAAAATATGCTAACTTTTATTGAGTAAAACAGTTTCTCATGGCTTTGCTAGTTTGTGAATATTTATTGTATGTTTAGTAGTCGATAATCCCTAGATCTTGCAAAATATAAGACCTGAAACTCAACTCCATAAGATGGAAACTCCAAGAGAATAGTTCTCTATATATCTTGGCCATAAACATTTCATTTTTGACTGAAACAGTACCTGACTATGGTTATTCTTCAGTAAATTAATGCATGAGTAAATCCATATGTATGCATTAAGGAACAAATCGATATTTGCATGAGTAAATGTATGTATATATACAGATGAATGAATAAGTGACTGTACTTAGAACTTTATAAAATATATGTGTGAGAACAAAAAGGCCATAGAAAACACATGATATTTTATCAAAATTGACATATTATAGAATACTGAGTATTCAATTTTCTGTGATTATTTTTCATTCATTTGGTCCATTCATGCCTCACATCACATCATGTCTTCGCATAACTAAGACTTGCACAGCTGTGGTGGAACATTCTAGTAGGTGGATTTGTGTCCTAGCTGAACAGTGCTGTGAGATGCTTCTGTTTTTCTGCCTGAAATCTTTTTCTAAAGTTGAATAGGGCCACTTAGCCCATCTATAGGTGACCTATGAAGGTATAGGGTCATGCAGTTGACTGATAATAATTTTGTCCAGAGAATGAGAATCAATGAATTAATGCCTGAGTCTCTGATCCTTTACAGGAAAAACTGAAGTTCTTTTCTACATAGATACTCAGAGAGTCTCCAGAAGAACTGAGTCGGAGATGATGCTTACACCATAACATAAGAACTCCTTCTTTGCTATGTTTTCATCCCTGTCATCCTTATGTATAATTTTACATTTCTTATCTCAGTGTTCCTTCTTTCCTCTAGTTTTTGCTTTAGGGTGATCTCCAATTTACATTTACACTTAAGTCATTGCCTCATGCATTGGTCTTAAGAATCCTAGCTAAGACACATGATAAAAAATATTCATGCAGACATGTTAACGTTTTGCTGTTTTCATGATATAAAGAATTGCTTGGATATATTATAGCAGCCATTTTTATTGTAATATTATGGGACATTCTATGGGTAATCAAAATTTAGCTCATTTCAGCACATATTTATTGGGTTTCTATCAGGTATCTGGTTGTTCTTGATGTAGAATGAACAAAAGTAAAAGAATCTGTTTCTCAAAGGTTAAAGAAGCACAATAGGATGGAATGATTTTTAACAGAGATGCTGAAAACATTAAAGCATAAGAAAGTTAAGTGAAGAGAATCCAAAAAAAGAATTTTTACATGTATCTGTAGATCCTGGGGCATGATAGCTTCATAGACATTGCTCGTTGTATTATGGGTTATAGTAACATTTAAAGTAAGATTCTAATTACTGATTTTTTAGGATAGAAAAGAGATTGAATTATTTGAACATTTTTTTTTTGTACTGGGGATTGAACTCAGGTAACTCAATCACTGAGCCATATCCCCACCCCTTTTTTCTTATTTTTGTTTACAGACAGGGTCTCACTGAATTGTTTAGTGCCTCACTGTTGCTGATGCTGGCTTTGAAATCACGATCCTCCTGCCTCAACCTACTGAGCCAGTGGGATTACAGGTGTGTGCCACCATGCCCAGATTTTTGTTCATTTTTAAGTGACATATTTTATTTGATAAGTAATTAAATCAGGAATGCATATTTCCTGCCACTTAATGCATTGCTTTTTGAGAGTAATTACTACCTTGAGAAAAATGTGTTAGAACATTTTTCTACCTAATTGTGTGGCAGAGGACTTTAAAATGGGTCTTGTAGTTGCCACATATGACAGACACCTTCAAACAGCTCCCTGCTTAACATTTACTCTCTCCTCAGACTCCCCACACCTATTTCTGCTTTCCTTGTTTTGTTGCCTATTTCAAGTCTCAAAAACACACTTTGCTTGATTTGTTTCATCACCTACTAATCTTTGCAGCTTTTGTAAGTACTTTTCTCTACTGATTGTTTTAACTGCAATACAAATATTGTTAGCACAAAACCACTAATTCTGAATCAAGTTAATTCTAATTATAATACTTTGAGAGATCCAATTAATTTTGAAAAGGATACATCACTCCAAGTAAAATAACCTTTGTTTAACTTTTTTAGAGTGTAATTAATTTTTGGCATTTGAAATTCAATTTATTTTTCAAGTTGGTAGTGAAAATACAAATTAATGTACATTGTCGTTTTTGAAAATTGGGACTGCAACATTTTCAGAACTACAGCACATGGACTAATTTTTGGAAACATATCTTTTTGGATAAATAATTTATTTTCATCCAGACAAGATTGTGAACTCCTAGGTCATTTTTATTTCCCAAAGTTCACTATTCGTTTCCAACTACAGATGCATTTTCAAGATTCCCAAGACTAGGAAAGAATTTCAGAGGCATGGCATAATTTTATAAGTAGACTTTATAAGTAGACTTTAAAATGATGCATTTAGAAATTTTCATCTTTACATATATTCATGAATTTATAGCTATATTTTCATTTCTCATTATATGCTATGGACTGCAACTACATACAATTTGGTTGTTATGCCTTTCTTCTATATTTTATAGGAAATAATAAAAGTTTATATAAGGAGAGAATAGAAAGTGAAAAGAATGGGAAAAGAAAGTAAACAAACTATTCTACCAGTTATTGTGACTGATTATATCATGAAGCTTATATTAAGTAATTTTTCTACTGTTAACATAGTCAATTCCAAAAAAATTAAATAGCAATATACATGACTCAAATCCCCTACTTCTTCATCCAATGATTTTCTCCAATATCTAATGATTTGTAAATTCGAATGAATTAAGTCAATGTCATTACCATTATTGTCATCATCCATTCACTCACATATATGTTATAGATGCACAGTGAGTACATGACAAAAGTTATTTATGAAATTAATAACTCATGATCATTGCAACTATTAAATAAAAGTGGTGTATGGTATGTCAAAGGTTTTGATGTACCGAAGGAAAAAAAAACACTAACAAATTAAGGAAGACTGAATACCAAGAATAAGCTCAGGGATTCCCTAAATTTGTAAAGAGTAGTGAATAAATGACACTTAAGAGAAGATATTTTAACCAGAAGTTAAAGGAGATGAGGAAGTTAAGCAAGAGGACATTTTTGAAACAATACCTCAATACCTCAGTCGGTATAAACAGATAGTATGAAGGCCTCAAATTGTGCAAAGACCTACTACGTAGGCAAGGAAGGAAGTTTCCAAGTCCAGAACCAGGCTGGGCAACTTAGTAAAAGCCTGTTTCAAAATAAAAGATTAAGAAAGGGATGGGGATATAACTTAATGGTAGAGTGCTTATCTAGCATGTGCTAGACGCCCGCGTACACGCACACATACACAAAGGTGAGATTGAAGAAGCAACAGGTGAGCCAGAGCAGAAAAAAACACTGAGTCATCTGAAGGAATTTATATTTGACTCTGGACAAAATAGAGAAACACTGCAAGGTTTTAAGCAGAGGGATTACATAACTTACACCAACTGCTTTATTGATAAGAGAATGTAAAGGCAGAGTGGTTGATGTTTGACCAATCTAGTGACTCCTGTAATCATCCAAGCTTAGGTCAGCGCTGTCTGATCAGGATGTTTTAATGAATTCTGACAATGTACGCAAGAAAACACTTTCTTCCATAAAAATTATAGCACAGGAATACATTTCTGGTGGTATCTCAGATTCCAAATTTGGATAATGTGCCTTCCAAAAAAGTGAAATAATGGGTACAATGGAGGGTTAGTCAACTTTTCTTTACTGTAATAAATACCTGAGAAAAACAACTTAGAGGAGGAAAGATTTGTTTTGGCTTACAGTTTTAGAGGTTTAAGTCTATGATCAGCTGACTTCATTGCTTTGGGTCTAAAGTTCTACAAAACACTATGGTGGAAAGAGGAAGGCTGGTCACCTTATGGTTAACCTGGAAGCAGAGTTTAGAGACTGGGAGAGAGAAAGAGTATCCCTCCAGAGTATACCCCCAATTACCTACCTCCTACAGACATTCCTCACCACCTACAGTTTCTACTAGATTGATCAGATTCCTCAAGATTTGATTAATCACTTCTCAAAAGCCTGGCCTTTTAGAATTGCTACATTACAAACCAAGACTTCAACACTTGAGACTTTGGAGGACATTCGAGATCCAAGTAATAATAAATGGCATCTGGGTGGGTGGGTGTGACTTCAAGGGAGTACAGGAAACAATGTAAGTCCAAAGACAGCAGACAGTGTGGTTCTTCCTAGTTCTGATCTTGCTAAATAAAGCTTAGAAAGGAGGACTATGAGAAAACTTGCTTCTTTTCATCTACTTAATTAAGAATATTATTCTTAAATCCTAATACATATCTCTTTTCTAAACCTCATGAAACCAGATGTGTTTTAGAATTTAGAACTTTGGAGGTACTTCGGAGAAAAATATGCTGCACATCTACCATGGATTATATAACACTCTTAGTGGGGTCTGTAATCAAGCACAGCTTTATGTTCACAGCACACCATATGAATATTCACATTAAGTGAGAAGGAAAAGCTATAAATAACTTCAAATCTATTCATTCACTAAGTGAATACTGAGAAGAACAAATTTTACTGTCCATCGAGTTATGAAAACATTTTCAGTTTTTAGAGAATTTTGGATTTTGTAATCACAGATATGTGATTAGACACCTGTATTTTATCTTAGTTCCTACAAATATAGAGATTAATTAAAGAATACAAATGTACAATGTGGCACAAGTTCTTAAATTAATACTTTGAGGAGACTGCAGGTTTTGTCAAGTCCAAAATGAGACTAAGTACATACAAAAGCTTAAATGCTCAGAATTTTATTTGATCAAAATTTTAATATTGACTGAGTTGGGAACAGTATACTGACAATCCTTACTTTGCATCTGAGCATGAGTTGAAAAATAACATGTACATAAAATATAAGGCATGCTTAATTGAAACTTGTTCACTGTTTTGTAATTTATAGAAAGATGTGTTATTGACAGAATGAGACACATGTAACATATACAAACATTTCTATTGATGTCCAAAAACTGATTCACAATGTACTTTATATTGGAATAATTTTATAATACTGGAGAAACTTGTTGTGCATCACTTTTTTCAAACCCCTGAAACAGAGAAACTTCAGTTGCTTTCACAAAATCATAATCCTCATATAATTAGATTTATTGAGAGAAGGAAGCTGCCTATTACTATGCCCAATATTTTATGTTCTGGGTTCCATTGCCATTAAATTTAAATATTTGAAAGGTAGGCTCATAAAATATGGGTGTGATAAAATATTTATCCTATGAATGGTTCTTACCAGTTTAATTTGATAAATATTAAGAATTACTTCATTTAAAATACTATTTTTAATATTGTGAGCAATTTCAACATTCAACAGGACTTTTTGTCTAGTTTTATAAAAAAACATTGAAAAAATGCTGTTTTCTTGCACAACTGGAAAATTAACAGATTATTCCTCCATCTGACTCCATGTAGTATATTTCCAAGTGCACTTCATTTTATAGAAAAATGGTCTCAAATTTTTAATGTTTAAATTCTTCCTGATATCTTCCTGATATTCTTTAACTCTTTGGGAAGAAATGGTAAGGAAACATTAACTTTATCAAAAGTATGTATTAGTGCCTATTTTAAATCTTTCTTTGCCTTCATTTGTCTCAAGGCCCTTGCATTTGTGTTAAAACTTTCTTTACTCTTTAAACAGATATGGGGTTTATTTTCTTATTGCCTTGAAAACATCTTGGCTTTAATCTAACTAGTAAATGTGACTTCTTACTTTTCCTTGGATTTTTCCATATTTTCTTCTTTTACAGTCTAACCTTTTGTCCTTTCCATTGACATTAGTCTTAGAAAATTTCACATGAGAATTTCAAGAGCATTATTGTATGAGTTCTGACAACTTCATTCTGTAGTCTAGAAGTTATAGATCCCATATTCGAAAGTGCTTAGAAACAGCTGATGCATCTTTTTTTCAAGATGATTCTAAAATTCCCATCTAATTTAATGGATGGAAACGTCCTTTACAAGTTATGTTGTAAAAATACTCATTAACATTGATGGAGAGAGCTACTCAAACAGCAAAAACATGTCTGTAGAAGCTTATTAAGATGTAGAAGTTAAAATAATGCAACACAAGAATTCAAAACTTCAGTGAAAATCAGCTGCAGGAATTCTATCAAATGCACATTTCAAAATGGAATGTGTTATGAATGTGATTAATTTCTGAGTAACAATTTGTTGTAGTTTTAAACAAAAGGATTTTTTTAGTTTTGAATACCACATTTGCAAAATAGTCCTCCATTTTCATATATTACATAGCTAATGTGAAATTGAGATGATCTTGTTCAGTTGATGTTGACAGCCTAACATGTTATGTACAATTATTTTAGGATGTGATATTTTACTTGGACTGTAAAAATAATATTCCAGACTTCATATTTGTCTAATATGTATGTGGGAAACTATGACATATACATATAATTCTTCCATATGAAATGTTATTTTCAGAAATTTTGGAATCATTTTTCAAGGACACAGTATGGATTTTATAAATAAACTTTTCAATTATGCTCCAATTTTAACTGTACACATTGTAATGCAAACCTTTTTAAGTGAAGTAAGTTGAAATAATTAATGTTATGCATAGGTCTAAAATGGTTGATATTTTATCAATACTAGAGAAAAAGTATAAATGTTTTATTGCTGTGCACTAACCCTTTTATGAATTAAAATGTTATTTTTATAATGTTTTTATGTATTTGGAATGAAGAGAACTTTTCATCTTACTTTTGTTTGCCAAATTGATACAAATTTTTTAAACTAAAGATGGGGAAAACAGATTCAAAGAAACTTAATACTTAAAAGAACAGTTCAAATTTTCAATATTATACAATAATTAAAAATTAAATTAGAATTATAAATTATATACAGATTTTTCTATAGTCAAAATTTTATGAATGTTAATGTTTCTAATAATAATTTGATAATCAATGGTTTTGTCCCTATTTCAGTAGAAAATGATGAAGAACCCTTTAAAATACTGAATCTAGATGCCAAAGCCATAATAAATTCATGAAAGAACACAATAATCAAACTATGGTTTATAATAAAAACCCAAATTGCCATCAACAAATTTGTATATTAGAGAAAATAAGATCTTTATCTTCATATTCAATTATGACATTTTTATCTGCAATCTGTTTTAACCCTCCAGTGCCTCTTTCCAAATAAATTCAGTTTTATTTGTTAAATTTTTATGTCAACCTTTCGAATGGAAAGTAGCTAACTCCAAAGATTAATTAAAGAAATGACATTAGAGTGCATCTGTGTTCTCCAAAGTTTTTAGCTCAATGCACAATTTTAAGTAAACAAATTCATAAATTATTAATAAGCTTCTTAATTCGAAGATAAAAGACATAGAAGATGAACTCTCTCGTGTCTCAATATCTGTTGTTAACACACACAATATGATTTAAACAACAAAAATGTGTTTTTTATGTTTTGGGGGCAAGAAGTTCAAGATCCAGGTGCCATTAGGGATGGTTTTGGTGAGGGCTCTCCTCCTGACTGCCTGTATTCTCACTTGGCCTTGCCTCTATAAGACATCATTCTTCCAGACTGGAGCTCAAGCTTTTTTTTTTTTTTTTGGGGTACTGGAGATTGAACTCAGGGGCACTTGACCACTGAGCCACATCCCCAGCCCTATTTTGTGTTTTATGTAGAGACAGGGTCTCACTGAGTTGCTTAGCGCCTCGCCCTTGCTGAGGCTGGCTTTGAACTTGCGATTCTCCTATCTCAGCCTCCCTAAGTGCTGGGATTACAGGCTTGCACCACTGCGCCCGGCTCAACCTTTATTCTTTTAACTTCATTTATGTTGCCAAATGTAGTCATGTTGCGAGTTAAGATGTCAACATATGCATTTGGAGTAGACAATTCAGTATCTAATACCAGCCAATTTAAAATCAGTAAGACACATTATTTCACTCTTTACATTCTTTACTTTTACTCTTTACATTCTTTTTTTTTTTTTTAATTTTTTTTTAGTTGTTGATGGATCTTTATTTTATTCATTTATTGTTTATATGTGGTGCTGAGGATCGAACCCAGTGCCTCACGCATGCTAGGCAAGCGCTCTACCACTAAGCTACAGCCCCAGCCCTACTCTTTACATTCTTTAGCATCCTCCATCCTATTTAATTTTCTGAATTTTGCAATTTTGAACATTTTTACAAATACTTAAGTCCTTTGTTCTCAATAATGGGAATATAGAGGAAAAAATAATAAAAGGGACTCGTGGTTTTTTGAGACTTCAAATAGTGTTTTCTAAGTCAGCTAGTCAGACATTCAAAATAATAGGCTCAAAATGTTCATAATGGAGAAGAGTGAGAAAGAATGGTTTCTATTCAATTGCCTTATACTCAATACCATTTTATTAAATTATTCAAAGTAAGTGATAATTTTTAGTTGTGTTTGTATATATCTCATACTGATATTTATTTTTAAACATCAGGCAATCGTTCCTCAAGCCTGACTATAACAGTGCTACTTGATCTTATTTGTTTCTAGGCTGGGTGGGGAGGGCCTGGATATCATACTTTGCAGAGGAGCCCTCCATAGGCTGAACATAAGTCTTAGTCCCCTCAGTGTGGTCACATCTTATCTGGTCTTCTTTTATTGAACTAATTAATTACTACTATATTCCTTCCTCTGAATTCACTCATTTTTCTAAAAATTTCTTAATCATAAAATGGGGGAAAAATTCACATCTTGCTGGTGGAAATGCAAAATTATATAGCCACTTTGGAAGACAAAACTAAATATATTTGTACTATTTAATCCAGAAAACTTGCTTTTTCTTATCTACCCAGAGAAACAGAAAATGTATTTATACTAAACTCTATAAGCAGATAAATATAATAAATGTATCCATAAATGACATAACTTGGTTGAAGCAACCAAGATATTCTTCAGCAGGTGAATGGAAAAGTACACAATTCAGACAATGGAATATTCTTCAGCACTAAAAATAAGTGAGTTATCAAGCTGTGAATAGACATGGAGAAAACATTAATGCATGTTACTAAGTAAAAAGGGTAATCTGAAAAAAATCCACACTATATGATTTTACTGAACTATATGACATCCTGGAAAAGGCAAAATACGAAGCCAGTAAAAATATAAATGGTTGCCAGGAATTGACAAGTGAGATGGAGGAGAGATGACAAAGTATTATTATGGTAGTGAATCTACTCTCCAGCACACCATCACGGTAGATACATGTCATTTTATGTGTTCAAACTCAAAAAGTATAACAGCAACAGTGTACTCTTATGTAAACTATGGATTCTGGGTGATATTAACTTGTCAATGCAGATTCGTAAGTTCACTGTGACAAATGTACCACTCTGGTGTAGACGCTGACAATAGGAGAAATGCACACATAGGAAAATGGGTTATGTGGGACCTCTCTGTGCCTTCCCCTCAATTTTGATGTGAATTTAAACATACTCTAAAAATAGAATCTAAAAATAAAGGAAGCACCATGAATGCAATTTGATAGTCACACATTATCTCTGAATGCACTGTTCCTACTTAGAATTCAGGGCTACATTTGCTTTTTATTGAGCTGGATCCCTGATCACAGCTAGTTTGTTATCTGCTGTGACACTTAGTTATGTTTTTGTCACATTTGCATATCTTGTATTTTCCCATTTTACAAATTATTACTTTTATCTCCAGTTATGTTTTCTTCATCTCATCTATATGCATCATGTATACTCTTGTCTTTGTTTGAAGCTGCTCCTTTACCTCCTTGCTGTTTAATGTTATCTGAAGAGTTAATGGAGTTGATATTATATCATCTTGATTTCAGAGTTTCTTTTGCTAAATAATTCACAATTTAGCACTGACCAGACACTGCTAGTAAGAATTCAATTAATGCAGTAATCATTCTGGTTAACTTTAATTAGCTTGAGCTAGAAACTTAAACATGTGATTTGGTCTGAAGACTTCTAAAAATGGAAAAGGAAAAAAAAAAGAAAAGGGAAAAGAACTAAAACACATGGAACCAAGTATTTCTTTCATTCATGTATTCACTTATACACTCAGTATTTATTAATCATTTGCTGTGGGATAGATACTACAGATAAAATAGGGTAATGACATGATAAAATTATGTTTGAAAGATAAATAGTTGCAAAAGTTGGTGTGTCATATATACTTATGTGACCAATCACCAAGTATTCTATATTACCTTTACCAATTTCAAGCTTCTCCATTAACTTTTTTCAAACATTATTCTAGAATTTTGGATCCACCTGGTTCTTAGTTTTGGTTTTTGTCTTGTAACATTCTGGTTTTATTATATTTCTACTTTATTTTCCACCCTAGCTATGTACTATCCTTGACAGAAAAAGGCTGTAACTTGGATATGCTCACAGTTACCACTTATTTGAAATTTTTGGTCTGGATGGCTTTCTGGTCAGAACACAACTCATGATTTTCTGGACAATATATGTTCCTTTCAGTGTGCAATTTCTCAAACTCTAAGGTTTTTCCTGAAAATGTCCTTTATATACACCGGTTAAAGGAAAAAAAAAAAAACACATAGGATACCAAGTTAAAGATTTTTGTATGCATTACATGATGTGGTAGGGTAAATAATGAATTCCCCAAATATATCTACATCTTAATCCATAGATTTTGTGAATATTATCTTTTGTGACAAAGAACTTTGGAGATAAGATTAAGTTAAAAATCTTGAAATAGGGAGATTAGTCGGAACTATTCAGGTGGACTCCAAATATAACCACATGTATTTAAAAAGATATGACAAGCCAGGCATGGTGGCGCAAGCCTGTAATAACAGCACTTAGGGAGGCTGAGACAGGAGAATCGTGAGTTCAAAGCCAGCCTCAGCAATGGCGAGACGCTAAGCAACTCAGTGAGACCCTGTCTCTACATAAAACACAAAATAGGGCTGGGGATGTGGCTCAGTGGTC
>PVHX01025701.1:0-21932 GCA_004024805.1 Geosciurus inauris | reverse complement strand
GGTTATATCATCGTTGGATAGTGTTTTGTAAAGATTTAAAAAGCTGAACAAATTCCTCAGAGTTAGTATGTGTAGTTGATATCAATGATGAGAATCAAAGGCCAAGTCTCATTCCCCCGGTGTTGAAGATTGAACACCCAAAAAATGCCAAGACAAGCAAAAACAGCAAATTTTATTTAAAGCATAGAACAGAGATAGACTTCTCCAAAAAGAAGGGATCTCAGAGCTGGGTGTCCAAGGAAGTGGGGGTGCCCTGCCCCTTTTATACATTTTCTATTTCCTTTGTTCTCATACTCTCTCCTCCCATCCTGCCTACATGACCCAAAAGGTGGAGTGATCCAAGGGTGGGAACAAAGCCACCCAGGGGTACAAGTGGGAAAGGAGCTAGCCAGGGGCTACTCATTAACTCCTTGTAGGGAGAAATGACTCCCTGGAGGCAAGCAACCTTGGCAACAAGTAGAGGAGGGGGAAGTGCTCTGGAGGTATTCACATTCCACTCCTTTTGAATTAGCTTCCAACTTCCAGACCTGACCTGATCATTTATTACCTATACTGAGGTTCCCAGCCTAAATCCCCCTCTAAGAAGGAAACCTTTACTGCTGTGAGGGAAAATGGACAATGACCACTTTGGCTGCTTCAAGCTGGGAGGGGCGATGTGGGGCAAGCAGTTTGGGTTTCCCTTTTAGGAATGTTTGGGGTCAGTCAAGGGTTTTATGGCAAAAGTCTGGTTTGGAAGAAACAGGTTATAAAGTCATCTTGGAGGTGGGTGTTTCTATGAAAGAAACAAGAAGATGTGAGTACAGGAATGAGATTAATACAAAATAAATGCATAGCATCTGGAACATGTCAATTAATATCATGATGGTGATAAAAACCAATAATCTCTCACCAGGAAGTGCAAGAGCTAAAAAGCTGTTTCCCTAACAAGGCCAGTGAGGACATGTCCTCTATTTGAGAATATAAATATTTAACATTGCTAGAGTTATCAGGAATATAAACATAATATTTAGTTTTAATAATGTCACAGATATCCCCATAAGATGTATTTAAGATATCTAACATTATCTGATTTTTGTAAAATATCTCTTTATTGGCATAACCTCTGTGTTTAGTAGAGATCCCTTTATTTCCATTACTTAGGGCTAGATAATCATACTAGCAAACACAGATGAAGCCTACCTGTGTAGGAAGTTAGGAAGATTTGTGATCCTTAAATTGACTATTGAAAAAAAAATTCTGACTCTGATAGTATCTTTTGATAGTTATCAGGCACTTCTGACTCAGAATCCCTCATTTGTGGCCTCCAATCTTACTTGATCTTGGTGGGGCTAACATAAGCATATATATTAAGTTACATTAAAAGAACAATTATCTTTCCTTCTAAATGTCCAGGTATGGCTCTGGTTTTTTTGCTAGATGTTTAAGACCAAGCTGGTCAAATTGACATTTTTCCTATCTGTTGTTAAGAGTCAGCTGAGTACCCACAGGGGTCACTCTTGGGAATTTGAGAGCAGTCTTCTAGCTCTTTTAGTGCTATCTTCCAGGATGGGCCAGGGTCTCCTTGACCGTATAGCTTTGCTTGGAAGCATCAGGGACATCTCCTTCTCCAACAACCCTCCCCTTTGCAGCATGTGCACTGTTGACTTTCTCTTCTCCAGGGTCTCAGTGATCCTCCTGATTGGTAGGTCATGTGACCCAGAGTTGCAAAACCCTTAGAGAAGTCCCCTTGTTCCCTGGGTTTAAGCTGACTCAGAGGGCAAAAGCCAAATACTGGCCATTTTTTTCTTGTCCTTTTTACTTCCTTACCTTTAGTCTTTAAGTTTGGTTTTAGACATCCAGCAAGCCAGTTTCACCAGTCTTAAAGTAAGAGTACTGGGTTTTACCTTTAATGTCTATAACTTTACAGTTGCTTTGTGCCTTCTGTTTATTTTTTTTTTTTTGGTACTGGGGATTGAACTCAGGGGCACTCGACCACTGAGCCACATCCCCAGCCCTATTTTGTGTTTTATGTAGAGACAGAGTCTCACTGAGTTGCTTAGCGCCTCGCCATTGCTGAGGCTGGCTTTGAACTCGCGATTCTCCTGTCTCAGCCTCCCTAAGTGCTGGGATTACAAGCGTGAGCCACCGCGCCCGGCTTGTGCCTTCTGTTTAATTGGGGTTTGTATTAGTACTGGAAGCCAGCCTTACATCCTGTCTGTCCTATAGATGTTGACATATTATCTTAAATTAACTCAAGTTGTTATATTAGAAGTTGTACTACTATAAAGGACAAACAAACAATAGTGACAAATTTTACAAGAAAAATATAAAATGAAATTAACAAGAATAAAAACATATTTAGTTCATATAATAGCTATGGACCAAGAAACATAATTTTTATAATCCAAAACTTTTACTTTAAACTTTAGTTTGAAGAATACCAGCTTGATAAAATGTTCTTCTAAACATTTAGAAGATATGATTACATTTATTATACCAAGAAGCCAGTAATATCATCACAATTACACTGATGTTTGTATATTAACCAGGTTGAGCTTTTAAAGAAAATTTTAGACTCAGTAATGTAGTGTAATCGTCTAAAATAATAGTTGTTGTTTAACCAGAGTTGTGCAAAACCTAGTTCCTTTAAGACTAGTTCCTCTAAATAATAAAACTTAACACACACAAGCAATTATCTTGATAGATAAGATCAGATTAATGTTTTAAGAAATCTTTGTTACTTCAAACCATAGAAGATTAAACTTTGGTTTATTAATATTTGACCTTAGGAAAAAGCTTTAAATAACTTTAAATGTACTACTTATATATAACCAACTTAGTTACACAAAAATTTTTAAAATTTTCCTTCCACAAGCCTTCTTTAACTTACTTAGACATTCTACAACTTTTTCTTTTACCACACAAAAGACTTTTTCATCCAAAAACATTTGTCCTTCTACATTCCATACTAAAATATATTGTCATATCTAGAACCTTCTTATATTTATTTCTAGCTCTTGATCCCTTTTTTAAAATTCACATTATGAAACAACTCTTCTAAAATTTTTGAATTTAGACAAATTACTCCATTTTAATAAGATGAAATACTTTTATGTTTTTATAGTATTTTACCTTAAACCTATTTTACTCTTTGCACATAAATTATACCTGATAGAATCTTAACTCCTAGTAACCTTGTTTTAGAGAAGACATAGAAATAAAGCAATCTCAAAACTTTTTCACTTACCAATTTATGAAAACACACATAATGTTTAAATATATTACCTTATGGAATTTAAGAAGTTAAGAGTATCTGATTTTATATTTAGCAGTTGATGTTTTAGCACTTTAACACTGTAAATTAATCCAATGTCTCCTCTAACAAACACTTTTATGAAGATTAATCCCATTGATGTTAAATCTAATTTAGTCATTCCTAACTGTAAAACCAAGATATCAGACAAGTGTAGTTAACAGTATGAACTATGTCTACCTTGCTGAAAAATAATCCTAGAAAAAATGAATTTTACATTCTAGAAAATTTTTAAAAACCAACACTCTTAACTGTTCAATCATAAAACAGACAGAAACACAGATCTTGTATCTGTTTGTAGGTAGATCTCCACAAATAGGAGGCAAGGCTATAGATATTTATTAAAGCCTCTATTAGATTTGGCCTGTTAGAAATTAAAATACAGCCTATCAGAATTTTACATTATGAATTAAATATAGGGTAGGCGTGTACATTTGGAAATGCTAGGTGTAAAGTCTGACAGCCATCATGGACACTGAAATCAAAGGTTCACGTGGCCTCTTGTCCTCAATGGCTATCAGATTTATTCCTAATATCACCATGTCTATGTCCTTCTCAGGATTTTGTAAAAGGAAATTTTCCCAATGTATTTCAGAGTTAACCCTTAAAAATTGGTCTCTGAACAAGGACAGAGTGTAAAAGACCTCTATAGTTAGATAAAATAAGACTGATCAGAAAATATATATTAATTTAGGCATGCAGAATCAAATGTGAATTCACCATAAAACTATGAGCTCAAAAATAGAATTAAAAAATAAAAAATTTAAAAATGTTTTTTAAAAATTTAAAAAAAGACAAAGCCATAATAACTCTAGTCAAGGAGCAGGCAGAACATCTTTATCAGATTAGTGTGTACTTTTTGGCTCAGATTAGAGTCAGTTTAGATATATAAGGAATGTAAGAGTCCTGAAATCCTCAGGTAAAGATTCTCTAGATAAAGAAGACTGGTATACATGAGGTCATTTCATTGTCCCTCCCTGTGCTTGTTAAGAAAGCAGGGTGGTAAGATAGCCAGCCATGTAGGTCCCACAAGCAGCTTGAATTTAAAAGTGACACTTTTATTTCTTCAGTCCCAAATTCATTCTCTGCAAGTCTTGCAAGCCCTGTAGGCCTCCACAATTTACATTTCAAATGCGAGTCTAGGAGACATAGAGATCTGGCAAAAGCTAAGTAAGGGAAGCCACTGTTTTGAGCTTGAGGAGCAAAATCTCATGTATAGGGTATTTTAACCATTTTTTACTTTGTAAAATCAGTCTGTTAGAGTGTGGTCCTATAATTTATGTTTCCTCCAGAGACAAGTTTTTATTCCCCCAGTGGGTAATCAGGCCGGGTTTGATGCAGAAAATTATGAGATATTTCATTTTTCCAACTGTGATTAGGTCATTTCCTAGGCCTGGCAGCAGAAAAAAATGAGACACTTCTTCTTCAGCATCTGGATCAAGCAAGCTTATCCCAATTTTTCAGTATGCAGGCTAGTGGTGAACCTAACTGGCATAACTGTTGAGAATGAATCTCCTGAGTAAGAAAAAAAAACAGACCTCAGGAGCCCATGCCAGAGAAAACTGTCCATTTCACTAGGGATGTCTCCCCATGAGCTTCTGATGGTCCAGCACATATGTCTCTCACCACATGGTTCTGCCCATTCTATTGCCGGCTTAATTAGCAGAATGCTAAGGACTTCCTTGGCCCCATACCAAAGACCCAGGAGAATTCAGACTCATAGACATGACCAACCTGCTCCTTCCACTATAAACTTCTAAATGTGTTGATCCACAGGAAAAAAAGTCTATAATGGGGTACATTTCTCTGCTTTGTGGACTAATCTCCAGAGGGTAAGGAAGATATCTGGTAGTCATTAGATGCTTAGCACACTTTTCCTGGAGGAGTTTACAAAAGATGTGAATTGCAAATGCTTCTCTTTCGCAGCCAAAGAAATTTGTGGAGCACATTGGAGGATAGAAGCAACAATGGAAAGAATCCCTACAGGTTTTTATAAAAGCTTACTATGTGAACTGAGACATTTCCTTATGAACCAGTCCAGGTAAAATGTCTCTCACTCAATGGTTAGTGTCTGATTGGTGAGGGGAGGGAGGTGGTTGGAAGAAACAAGACTAGGAGAGTGCAGTATGGCTCATTCAGAGGCTTGTGTTATTGGGGCTTTGGCCATTGCCAATCAACCAGTTACCACAGCATACCCCATAGGGGCAGTTGGGAGAGGATTTGAGAGAAGAAAACTTTGAGGTTCACTGGGGAGTGGCCCTGGCCAGAACCTCACAGTAGTTTCAACCCTTTGTCCATCTCCACACATCCAAAGGCAGACTAGGATTAGAGAATTGTGTACTCATGCCAGAAGCACTCCAAGCCTGGATAGTATAGTGAGAAATGGCTTTGGAAAAACAAACCAAGCCTGACCCACAGGACAGGTGATTAAGAACCACCTAGGCCATGAATCCTGTCACCTGAGTCTTGCAGAATTGCAGCTTGCACCAACTGCATTTAATTAGCTGAGGGGTGCCCATTATTATCCTCCAGAAAGAAGAGAAAGACATACTTAGAAAGATGTGGGGTGCATATGAAGGAGCTTAACTTCTCCTTACCTTGGTGATAGTCTCAATGGGACCTCCAGAGATGACATCGGTGATGAGAATCAGGGCTGAGTCTCATTTCCACTATGTTGAATATTGAACACCCCAGAAATGCCAAGGCAAGCATACAAAGCAAATTTCACTTAAAGGATAAAACAGAGATAGACTTCTCCAAAAAGAAGGGGCTTCAGAGCTGGGTGTCCTAGCAAATGGGGGCATCCTGCCCCTTTTACACATTTTACATTTCCTTTGTTCTCATGCTCTCTCCTCCCATCCTGCCTACTTGACCCAAAAGGTGGAGTAATCCAAGGGTGGGAACAAAGCCACCCAGGGGTTCAAAGCAGGAAGGGAGCTAGCCAGGGGCTACTCATTAACTCTTTGTGGGGAGAAATGATTCCCTAGAGGCAGGCAACCGTGGCAACAAGTGGAGGAGAGGGAAGTGCTCTGGAGGTATTCACATTCCATTCCCTTTGAATCAGCTTCCATTTTCCTGACTCAATTCTTTCATTCATTACCCACACTGACCTTTTGCCCTCAGCCTCACAGTGGTGGCTGTTTCAATTACCAGGGATGCCTCCACTGCATAAGCACGATCACTGTAAATATTTACAGATTCTGATGAAAATTTTTGCAGGGCAACCACTATGGAAAGCAGTATAGAGATTCCTCAGAAATCTTAGAATGGAACCACAATTTGACCCAGTTATCCCACTCCTCAGTTTATGCCCAAAGGACGTAAAATCAGCATACTCCAGTGATGAAGCCATATCAATGTTTATAGCAGCTTAGTTCATGATAGCTAAACTATGGAACCAAACTAGATGCCCTTCAACAGATGAATGGATAAAGAAATTGTGGTATATATACACAACAGAATATTATTCAGTCTTAAAGAACAATGAAATTATGGCATTTGCTGATAAATGAATGGAACTGAAGAATATCATAATAAGCCAATCCCCCAAAAAACAAAGACCAAAGATTTTCTCTGATATGTGGATGCTAATTCACAATAAGGGGGCAGGGACTAGGGAAGAATAGTGGTACTTTGGATTAGACAGAGGGGAGTGAAGGGAGAGCAGGAGGTATGGGAGTAGGAATGATAATAGAATGAATCAGACATTATTAACCCTATGTGCATATATGATTACACAACCAGTACACCTCTACATGATATGCAACCAGAAGAATGGTTATATTCCATCTATGTATGATGTGTCAAAATGCATTCTATTGTGATGTACAATTAATAGGACAAATTTTTAATTTTGTTTTCAAAAATTGTTGCAGGACAAAAATTGTGGCTTGTATTTCAGCATGCTGTGCAGAGGAAACATTTGTCTGAAAAATCTTAGACTCTTTTTTTTTTTTAATAAAATCCAGCCTTCCCTGAGCTGGATCCATCACTAAAAAGTGTTATGGCCTGGGAAATTGGTTTAGTGGAAATAATTTTAGGAAAAACAAAAGTGGTCATGGAAGCAAACTATAAAATTTTATGGACAGAGTAATGACTATCTATTTGGCCAGAAAAAAATAGCAAAAATTATCTTGCTAACTTATGGAATACTTCCAAAGCTAATCTTGTTGCAAGTAGTAAAAGGGACTACAATAAGAGCTGCTGCACTCAATATCGAAATTTTGCAATTAGTTGAGTGACTAAAAATCATGAAATGGTGTTAAAGATTTGGAAGGAGAATGTGGCAGGTGAAGACATTCTATAATTCCTGATTTTTGCCAAAGGATTCCCATACTACCAATAAGTAGTAGGAAATTCCCTACTACCAATAAGTAGTAGGAAAAATTAGTACTTGAATAGATTACTGAGGTCAACCCTAGTAAGTTGGGCCACTTGAAGAGCAGACTCTACCCGAGTCAGCGCAGCTTTAGCTTCTGGAGTAAGTTGCTAAGAGGAAGAGGGAGAGGGATATCCTTTGAGGATATCGAACAAAGGTCCTAAGTCTGATGTAGTTAATTTTAAAGAAGGAAGTAACCAATTAATATCACTAGGACTTTTTGGAAGTCATTGAGAGTATGTAAAGTGTCTCTACTAATTTGGAGCTGCTGGAGATGAACTGTGTGATCTTCAATGAAACTTCCAAGATATTGAAAGAGAAACCTTTTGAAACTTTTCTGGAGTTCTACATAACCCAGGTGCAATAAGAGAAGTATGCAAGTCTATAAAGACTTCTGGAGCACTAGCAATTCTGCATGAGTAATTAAGATGCCATCCATGTAATGGATAACATATGCATTGGGATATTTTATACAAATAGGGGGTGCAGCTTGCTCTACAAAGTGTTGGCATAAAGTAGGGCTGTTAGCCATACTGTTAGCTGTGGCAACACATTCCCTATGGCAACACTTTTCAGCAATAACATTTGGCTGTCTGTTTAAAATTTTCTGCAGAGACACTAAAAGCAAAGTGCTTATGATCCTTGGGGTGCAAATAAGTGATAGGATAAAGGAATAGTAGTGGATGATGATGGTCCACGCTGTAGAGGGCCATCACCTCCATAGTTTTGTTGATTGCCCTAAGATCCTGCAGTAGTCTCCATCTTCCAGACTTTTTCTTAATCACAAAAATAGGACTATTCCAAGAACTAAAAGCAAATTTAATATGATTAGCCTGAAGCTGTTTTTGTACTACTAGTTGAGCTGCTTGAAGCTTCTCTCCTGTTAGAGGCCATTGATAGACACAAACAGGGTGGTCAAAAAGCCAATTATTTGGGCTGCTGTTTTTTGGGTGAGAGAGGTGAGGAAGGCCCCTAATGAAAAGGTGAGGAATCACTATAGCCTAGCCCTTTTTGCCCTTGTTGGTGAAAGGTAGCAATTGGAAGCAATCTACCTTGTTGCATTTTACCTAATCCTTTAGCATGGTTAAAACCTGGATTTAACATTTGAGAGGTGACCCCTGAGTTGGTATTGAATAGGACACCCATTTCAGTTAATATATCTCTTCTCCAGAGATTAACAGGAAGATGATCAAGGACATAAGGCTTAACTAATCCAGTATTACCTTCAGGATGTTCCCATTTAAGTTGCTGAGTACTTTGTTGGGGCAGAGAAACCTGACCAAAATCTTGTAAGTCTGTAGAGGCCATGTTTAGAGACCAAGACTTTGGCCAATGCCACAGGGCAATAACAGAGACATCAGCCCCAGTCTCTACCACACGTTGAAAAAATTTTCCATTTAATTTTAGTTCGAGTTCTGGATGTCCCTGTTTAATCAAGTGTGACCAGGACACCCGATCAGAGGAGCCAAAACCTTGTTCTTTTCTAGGCTCAGGAGAAAGAATTTTACCAGTCAGCCTATAAGGCAAAGAACAATTTGTGCTATCCTAGTCTCAGAAAGAATTTGAACAATAGTATCAATTGTTTGTGTTATGACCTTAATTTCTCCTTCATAGTCAGGATCTATGACTGTTGGTAACATTTGAAAACCTTTCATTGTTAGACTACTTCTTCCCAAAATAAGTCCCATAACACCCTGCGGCAGGGGCCCATAAACTCCTGTAGGAATAGCCTGGGGGCCCATCTCTGGGGTCAATACAAATCTTGAGGTGGGACAGAGGTCCAATCCTGTGCTTCCAGGAGTAGGCATGGAAGAGGTCCCTGACTGTGGGTTTGCAGGTTGCCCCGGCATATATGGCTATGGTGGGGTAAGTGACAGCACCCCCACTGTTTGTCTGGGCCAGGTTTGGCCCAGTGGGCAGATTCCCTGCTGAGAGACTAAAGGATGTCCATGTATATCTGTGCATGATTTACATTCATTTGCCCAGTGATTACCCCACTGGCATCAAAGGCATATCTCTGGTTGCCATAGAGAGTCCTGACTCCCACTAACCCTTACAGGAACAGAGCACTGTTTGTAATTTTTGGCATAATGTCCAGACTTGCCACCATTCAAACAAAGTCCCTTGAGTTTATCTTTTTGCTTGTCTGGATGAAAAACCTCTTTTAATGCTGTGGCAAAAGCCTCCCCTTAAATATGTGATGGCCCAATGCCTGCACATATATGAATGAAGTCACTAACAGTACCCTTCTTTTGATAAGGGCACAATGCATCTTGGCAAATCTGGGTTGCGTTTTCAAATGCCAATTGTTTAACCAGAATATTTCCAACATCAGGATCTGCCATAATTCTACTTGTAGTCTAATACAAGCGAGCCACAAAATCAGCATACAGCTCATCTGATCCTTGTCTAATTTTACTGATATCTGTTGATTTTACTCCTTTTGTTGACAAACTCCTCCATGCTTTTGTTGCACATATATTTATTTGCCAATAAGCTTGTAATGTATAACTCAGCTGATTTTGTAAACCCTGAAAAGTTCTAGTCCCTGTTAACATCTCTGCAGTAATGTTTACACCATGTGTCTGATTTTGAACTGCTTGTTCACCACCGGCTTCCACCCAGTCTGACTTCCACAATAGGTAATCTCCAGGACTCAAACATGCCTTAGCCAGAAACTGCCAATCATTTGGAGTCAGGGCCTCATTAGAGATAATATCAAGCATGCTAATGACAAATGGGGAAGTTGGCCCATGTGCACTAGAAGCTGTTTTTAGATCTTTTAAGGTCTTAAAAGGAATAGGCTCACACATGTGTAACATTTGTCCAGGATTATTGGGATCAGTCCTTTCAATTACAGGAAAAATTCGAAAGCCTGAAATATCTTCCCCAGCCTGTCTAGCCTCTTGTAAGCTCAACTGGAATGGGGACAAAGCCAGTGGCCAAGAAATAGTTCATATTCTTGATTTGGCACCCAAGGTAGAGGGAACTGGACACAGTTAAAGTCAAAGCAGCAAATTTTTTTTTTTTTTGTAGCGGGGATTGAACTCAGGGGCACTCAACCACTGAGCCACATACCCAGCCCTATTTTTTTGTGTTTTATGTAGAGTCAGGGTCTCACTGAGTTGCTTAGCGCTTTGCTGTTGCTGAAGCTGGCTTTGAACTCGTGTTTCTCCTGTCTCAACCTCCCAAAGTTCTGGGATTAACAAGCGTGAGCCACCGCGCCTGGCTAAAGCAGCAAAGTTTTTAGTGAAGTCCTTGTTCCTACCAGAAACCTCTCTCTGTCCACCGACACTGATCTTGATTCAAATTTTAATTCTTGTTCATATTGCAAGGGCAATGATTTGTCACCTGTAGCTGAGTTTGCCACCACAACCAGTGGAGGGGGAGGCCATGAGGAGGGCAGACAAGACTTTAGAGTATGACACCCATCCAAAATTTGTTTTAGATCTGTTGCCAGGGTAGAAGAGGGTAATCTTAATTCCTTTTGGTTAGGATTTAAACAGTTCCTAATTAATAACCATAAGGTAAAAGTTGGTATGGGAATTTTATTTGGACTCTTGCTAGTATAGCAAGCACACAGCTGCTTTCCTACCTTCTCCCATGTATCCAAATTTAAAATGCCCTCCTCTGGGAACCAGGGACAAGTTTCATTGACAAAATTTTAAAATTCAGAAAGTTGATGACTTTTAATGGGATGCCCTCGAGCTTTAAGCATTACTCTAAGCATTTGCACATAAAAGGTCCTCTCTTGAGAACCTGAATTTCCCATGTTTTATACCCAGCTATTGATATCTCACTACTGGGCACTCCTTACCTGCAATCTCTTCTTTTGCTGCTGCAAAATTTTGCTCTTCTACACAGTGACCTCTTCTTCTGTCAGGATCTCAAAATTTTATATATGCATCTCCCAGGAACATCTCCTCATCTGATGCTTCTTTTTAAAGTTCCCCTGTTCTCAAGCCCTCAACAACAAAGGATCTCGAGTAGGGGTGACTGGAGAAAAACAGAGACCAAGAAAAACACAGAGATGGGTTTAAGCAAAGCGCAGGCCAAGTGGGATGCTGCCCTTTGATGGAGGAACAGTAACCCCAAACTAGCTCCACAAGTTTATTACATAGGATCTCACAATCAGAAAGTTTAACTATACGGGCATTGTAAATTGTTCAAAGCTTGTGAGTTTTCAGGAGGCTTCTTTGTTTACTAAAAAGTTACAGAGCTAGAAACATTTCTGTAATGATCCTGCTGTTGCAATGCCAGGAACATCCTTCAACTACCCTGCTGTACCCAGAAAACCCATTGTCCTGGAACATCTAATAACTATCAAGTATCAAGGCTGTTCACATCCTCATGTTTTGACAAGGAATGTTTCCCAGGCTTGGCTTTTGCCTACACTGTAAGATCAGCTGATAACCCAGGCTCATTCACTCTGCACACAGCATGAACTACTCTCTCATATATGCATCTATTCTGTTTATCAATAGAAAATTTAAATTTTGTATGTATTTTGTGTATTTATTTTTACATTCATTGTCCACCAGAGTATCTATAACTTTAAAAATGAAACCTGCACTTGTGTTTCTATTTTAATATGACATAAGCACTCCTGTATACCTTATGTTTTTCAAATCTTTACACTAAAAATATTATGAGGAAATAAAGTAACAGTTATGGTCACACTCAAAATATATATATATATTTGAAACTAGAGTATTACCAGAAACAATAGTTGATACCTAGGGAGACAACAGAGACTGTCCAGGCAGACAGCTCAGTGAGGCTGAAGGTTGCCACAGTGGATATTTAACATGTATAATAATAGAACAATGAAAATGCCAGCAGTGATTTAGTTAGAATAACAGTGGTTGGTACAAAGATAATGCAGATGAATGTGATAGTCTGAACCAGAGGAGCAGCCCACAGACTGTCATGAGAGTCAGTACCATTTTCCAAATGCCAAAAGCTGCACAAAGCTAATGATACCCCGATCTAAGACTCCATCCTTAGTTTTTCCTCTGGATCCTTCATGAGTAATTTGATTTTGTTTTTGTTTGTTTGTTTGTTTGTTTGTTTGTTACTGGGGATTGAACTCAGGGGCACTTGACCACTGAGCCACATCCCCAACCCTATGTTGTGTTTTATGTAGTGACAGGGTCTCACTGAGTTGCTTAGCGCCTCACCATTGCTGAGGCTGGCTTTGAACTCGCGATTCTCCTGTCTCAGCCTCCCTAAGTGCTGGGATTACAGGCGTGCGCCACCTCGCCCAGCTTCCATGAGTAATTTGAATCAAGCATAAATATTCAAACCCTCCCTCAAGATTATGAATTAATCATCAGGAACAATACAGTCTAACATATATTGAATACATCATTTTCAGGGCATCTTTATCTTTCCCAGTAGACTAAAAATGATACATCATTATATAGGGCAGTGATAGTTCTTTATCTCCCACTTAAATAGTAACCCCCTTTGAGATTTCTAAGACTCAGAAAGTAACTCATAATTATTTATTTACCTGTTAAAGCCTTCTGTTTTGGCCATACAAATACATGTCTGCAGTTTTGAGGTTGCTATTCATAATAACACCATTATCTAGGTCCTTCATGTCCAGACATATGTCCAGAGAAAAGGAAAGTAGTGCTGATATTTTTGCAGCTACACTCTTTTCTTCAAGTTACATGTTCATTGCAGTTGTAATTTCAAATTTCAATATGATTCTTTGATGTTTGTTTTTCTTTTTAAACTTTATATTCCATTAGGCAAGGGGCATTTACTACTAAATCCTTAGTGCCTGGTACATATTAGGCACCAATGAATTTTTTTTTTTTTTGAATAAAGGAAAAACATTCAAAGTGGCTCTTACACATTTTTTGCCATTGGAACCCATGTTACAATTGCTTCTTCTGCAAATGCTAGAGTGAGACTGGGGAATCAGAAAAGGATAAGAAGAAGAATGATAAGGAGAGGTCAGGAAGCTGTTTCTACTCATGTTGTCTTCAGACGCAATCTCAGCTAAGCATGGGAGATAATAAGGATTTGGAGTATATACTAGACAAATAAAAAGGACTTCCAGGGAAAACAATAAACGTATACAAAGCAAAAAACAACACAGTGACTCCTGGTGGCAAACCAAACAAAACCAGAGTAATCTGGGGAAAGGAAACTCATGCCCATGGAAACAGTGGCATGGTTCAGGCCAAATTCCAAAGCAACCTTCCTGCTAAGGCCATTGGACACAGAATCCATGTGATGCTGTACCCCTCGAGGATTTAATCTAATGGAAAATAAAGATAGATTTGTGCTCTTGTAAAAAAAAAAAAAAAAGCTATTCTTTTTCATGTATGGAACCACCTCTCTATTATCGCTTTTGTTGAGAATGTGGAGTATTCTGTAGAATAAAACATACTTGGAAAGTGCCATCTTAATCAAAACAAACTATCTCAAACTTTTTAGATGGGAGTGAGACAAAAATTATGTTGAATATGTCTTGTGGACATTTTAAAGTACATATATTTAGGCACTGTGCTTGATAACAAGCAAGTAAAAATGAACAAGTTAGATATGGTTACTGCTTTCAGTAAGAAACATACAATCAAACAACTATTTCAAAAGCATTGTGAGAAATGTTCAGATATCCACTTGAGCCTACAAATGAACCCTTTATCTTCTGTAGGAAAATGTATCCCAAACACTGACTACACCTTACTCTCTTGACTTCAATTCCTATTCCAGAAGGGTTCAGATTATAACAATTAGACTTTCTTTCCTTGACTTAACCTAGAGTTAATAACCTCCCCAACTGATTATTGTCTTTGTTAATATTTTTCACTTGGTTTAAACAAGTATTAATTGATTTGTCTTTCTTACACCTGAAAACTTCTCCTCCAGAGTTTAGGTCAAAAACACTCCTGAGAACCAGCCAATGAGGATAAAAAGTGAAGGGAATATATAAAAGAATACTGGCAGGTTCCTTTAATCTCTCTGGAGTCTATACCCTGGAGGGTAAACAGACCACTGAGTTTTTGCTCTTGTAGCCTCTCATCTACAGGAAAAGTTGGAGCTGAAATAAAGACCTTCCTTCAATTATAGGAATGCAGAATCTTCATGAATTTTTGCACTCCTGGGAATTCTCCCAAACTCACACTGTCAGAAATTAAATCTATGACTTCACCTGAGGAAGGAGAAACATTGGGGGAATCACTTCCCTATAGTAAACAGCAGGGAATGAAATAGTCCTGAGACTCAGGCTGGAATCCTCTAGAGTAGTTGACACAGGCCCAACTCAGATCATCTCTGGAGTGACGATTGCTGTACAGCTCAGCGCTTCTTTATAGGGACTAACCCAGGCACAGCCTAGGATTTACCTGGGATGACTGGCACAGCCCTGGGACAAAGCTTTTTGGAGAATGTGACAAAGGCACAACTCAGAATCCACCAGCAATGTGGATTGAGATGAGCAGAACCCAGAGGGTCTCTGTAATGACTGGCAAAGACACAGTCTAAGGCTTCTCTGGGATGACATGCAGAGAAAATCAATAATTTAGAACTCCCCTGGTATCATACACTCAAAAATTTTCCAAGACTGCTTTAGAGTGACTGACACAGACCAAGGCTTCTCTGGAATTTACATAGATGTCACTTGTAGGAGGTAAGTAAAGGGGCATAGACTTGAAATCTCTTATAAAGAGAATGACTCACCACCAAAAATATATTCTCTCTGACACATTTCTGAAAGGCATCAGAGGTTTCATGTAAAGGACATGGAGTTTTACAGGACTTAACAGATCAGGGAAATTAGGGAAGGATAGAACCAACGATAATGGATGTTTATGTTCAAAGTGTTTGCATATATATTACCTCATTTCATTCTCATAAATCACCCTGTCAGTTGGGGGGCATTTATTATAACTAACATTTTACAATTGAGAAAACCATAACCCAAAAAAGGTTATTTCAGTGAATTGTCTCACAGTTTAAAAAACTAACATCCAGAACTTGAGCTCTGAATTCATGACACCAGAGTCCTTGCCATTATATCTATGTGGCTAAGTGTTTATGCAGTAGTTTCAAAGAGTTCTCTTAAATAAATTATCTAGTTCTTCTTAATAAAGAAACAAAACACAGAATCTTTATATATTATGCCTAGAATGTGACATTCTGGACAGAGATGCAGCTGATTTGGCAACCTCAACTGTTTCCCTATAACTTTCCTGTCCCTAGCATTCTTTCTCCCTCTCTGATGGCTACAGTCGCAATCACAACTATCAACAGCTCTATGTTGCACAAGAACTTAGAATAGTACCTGAATTATGCTGCACTGAGAACGTTCTTACAACCATAACTATACTCATGCCATTATAGGAAAGTCAGTTCTTCAAAATCTTCCCAGCAACTTCACCTCGTAGTAAGGAAAAACAAAGAAAATTAGAAACAGAAGAGAATTATGAAAGGTATGGAAGAGAAAGAGAAGGAAAGATAATTCAAAGGAAGAAAATATGAAAGGTAAGTTTAAAGAGGGATCAAGATAATGAAGGAAAATACATTATTAAACACTATGGAAAGGAGGTTGATGCAAAGTCCTCAATCAGGTTTCACATTGTGTTTCTTGTAACCATTAGGATTTCAGAAGATGCATGAGGGGTATTATATCACAAAGGAGAAAAAGCGAAAGCCAGGCAAGTGGAGTTCTGAGCTTCTGCCTCTTCCTTAAGTCCAAATCCTCATTAAATTTAAGAATTACCATTCCCTGTAAAATATCATACCCCTGCTTGGAAAGTCAGAAAACTCCTATTATTCATATGAAATTTCCCTCAATTTTATTAGCTGATTATACAGTGACAGTGATACTCTGATTTTTTATCTGAGAATCTTTTTTTCTTCCAAACCTTTTGTATTATGTTGGCCAATGTCTAACTAGGTTGATCTTGTTACCTGTCCTTAAAAAATTCTTAAACCTTGTTGTACCTGCAGTTTTTCTCCAGTTTCAACTCTCATAGGTCTATGCTACACTTTATTACATTTATTAATATTTATCCAACACCACTTTATCAGAAGGTTTGATTTAGAATCTATATGAACTATAGAAACATCAAAGATAATAATTATGACAATAAGAATTTAAGTTTGCTATTATGTTTGCTTTACCAATTTACTTTAAATTAAAATAATGCCTAATACTTCCAATATGGGAAAAAAGAATTTAAGTTTGCATAGTGTTATACAATTGTACAATTATGTTCTTACCAGACAATAATTGAAATCATCATTTAAAGGTTTTTTTTTACAAACACTTAAAAAATAGCGATTGCTTTAACCCATCATGAATTCACTAAGAATTTCAAGACAAAGAACCTTATTAACCTTTTAAGACATTTTAATGTAGCAACAACAATCTCGTGGAAAAATTCATCGAATGCCTTAGTGAATGCGGATAAATCATATCAACACTTGAGATCTAATGTCAGTTTCCTCTAGAGGCTTTTTTGGTCATCCCCATCCCTCACATGAGTATAATTAATTATTCAGTCTTTGTGTTCATTATAGCATTTAAAAATACCTTTATAACAATAGTTTTGTATCATAATTATTTTTACAAATAGCAAAAATAAATAGACCAATTAAATAACATCATTAAAATAAATGTTAAACCAGGTGTAGTGGCACAAGCCTATAATCCCAGCAACTCAGGAGGCTGTAGGAGGATAGCAAATTCCAGGCAGCCTCAGCAATTTAACGAGGCTCTAAGCAACTTAGTGAGACCCTGTCTCAAAATGAAAAAGTAAAAAGGATTGGGATGTGGCTCAGTGGTTAAGCACCCCTTGGTTCAATCTCCAGTACCAAAAAATAAAGAAGTTAATTAGTAATTCTATAAGAATTTATTGTTAGTTATCAGGTACTAGGCAATGTAACATGGATACAATGATGATTTGTGTTTCCAAGGAGTGTTGTAAGACATATTTGTAAATATAATTATGATACTAAACTGTTGTGATAAAGATATTTTAAAATGCTACGATGAACACAAGGACAGAGTAAATAATTATAACCATTTGGGGGATGGAGATGATCAAAAAGGCCTCTGGAGGAAACTAGCATTAGATCTCAGTGTTTATGGTTTATCTGTGTTTCACTAAGGCACTTGGTGAACTCTTTCATGAGATTGTGGTTGAACATTAAAGAGAGATGTTTCAAGTGATGGTACATATAATTGTATTTTTTAGACCCAACCTGTGTCTAAAATGATTTAAGTTTGCTGATAAAAAAAGCAGATGGTTTTGCCCAAGAGGTAAAAATTGATGTGAACCCATTTTGGAATATGATTTAGCTGATAGGCCTCAAGGTCTTGACTCTGTCCTGTGAAATATTTTGATTCAATATTTGAAGGAAGTGGACATCTATGGCATGCTAAGGGATGCCAAACTGTTATAATAAAGTTTTAAAAATATTTTCTCAGAACATAGCAAAAATTTTAAATAAAATAAATTTACCTTGGAAGACAAAACCTAACACAGCCCCTATAAAAACAACAACAAACACTCTGTAGTTTGACATGAATGGCTCAACTAAAGAAACAATAACATCAAACTACTTTAAAAATAAGTAAATCTTAGTCTACATTAAATACTGAGCACTTAGAGTTAAGCCCTCTGCTAGATATAAAAAATACCAGTGAATTCATTTGTCTTCTCGATATTAACAATTAAGATAACCATACATAATTATAAAAGTTCTCTAATAGAGGTTTGCACAAAGTGTTGGGAAAGTGAAAGAAATAATTCCTTGATTCTGCCAAAGGGGGCAGAGAAACTTCACAGAGAAAGTGATGTTTTACTGGAGATACATAAGGTGAGCAGAAAGTTGTGTATAGTTATGGGGAAGTTTCCTAGAGAGCCACATGCACAAATGCAAAATCAGAGTAAAAATTGCTTTTTATATACAGGAAACAAAGTATAACAAAGTATTCTGGTGTGACTGCAGCATCAGCTTTGTGGGGGACTGGAAGCTGGAAAAACAAACAACAGATAGGAGAAAAGCCCATTTTGAAAGAAAGATGTTAAGCAGATTAGTGACTTAGAGTTGCTGTCAGATCACACAAGGATGGTTTGAAGAGAATGAACTGGAAGCAGGTTCCTACGGTATTCCAGACCAAAGAAAATGAAAGCCAGAACCTGAAACAGAGGTGGTAGAGATGGAAAAGGTGGCACTGAATCAGTGTTTGGGAAGCAAAAGAAATCAAGTTAAATTAAAGGATTATATCCTAGTTCTTGGCTTGTACTTCTGGGTAATGCCATTTACTGAAATGGTGTAAATACAAGGAGAAAGTTGAGGGCAGAGGACAGTGATGGGTAGTATTTCTCTCATCATTCTTTATATCTTTGCTAATTATATGATACTATATAATATGGTTGTATTTATGTCTAAATTCCTCATGAATGGGTTTACTGTACCTACCTTATATCTACATAGATGTTTCCCTGATTATTTCCCAGATTTACATCATGGGTTTTCTGTACCTACCTTATATCTACATCATGTTTCCCTGATTATTTCATTTTCCATTAATTCATTCCATGACACTTTACTAAGCATCTGCCTTTCTAGGCACTGGGATAAAAATGTAAATAACACAATTTCTGTTCTCAAGGAACATACTATCTGGAGTATCAAACAATCATAAAGTAATGATCATTCTAAAATAAGGACAATGAAAATGGTATTCCACTTCTCCAGCGTTGCTTCTGTCTTGGAATTTTCTGCCCATCTTCAGAATTGTCTTCCTTTGCTCTTATATTGCCACCCTATGCCAAATGCTCTGGTTTGTTCTTGGCAACAGGCTCAGACTCATTGCTGTTCTGAAAAAGTGGGCAAAAGTGTCAGCCAGTGATTAAATTCATGACATAGAGTCAGACCATCCTGGATACCTTCCTAATGCCCACACTTGGTGGCGTTTACCTTTAGAAATATTACTCTATTTTTCTGCACCTCAGATTGCTTCATTGTAAAGTTTGCCTAATAAGTAGTACCAGCATTTTCAAGATACCATGAAAATTAAATAATACCTGCAAAATTCTTAGAATAGAATGTGACATTTATTTTCTTCTTCATAGATGTTCATTATTACTATGAAAATAGATGAAGCATCAAAGAAGTTTTTATAAAAGAAGTGATGTCTGGTTAAGCTTTTACAAATAAATAGGAATCAGCAAAATAATTTTTAAACTATTTCCTCTTTTTTTTTCTTTACCTCCCTCCATTGCATCTGCTCAGGACTTTACACAAAAATATCATCTGCTCAGTGAAATCTCCCCTGACATTCTCCACGTCCCAAATGCCCATCTTCTCTACTTTTTTTCTTCTCTGCTGCTCTTACCACCATCTAACATACTATGTGTTCTACTAAAGTCTTTTGTTTTTAACTTCTCTTTCCTGTGAGAAAGTGAGTTCTCTGAGGACAGAGATTTTTGTTTGTTTTATTTATTATCATCTTCAGTATCTAGAGCAGTACCTGACTTACAGAAGATAATATTTATTGAAAAATTAATATCTCATCTTAAGGATTGAGTAGCAGGGTCTACAGTCTGAGCAATTGTTTGGATAAATAGAAGGTTCTAAAAAGTAGATTAAGCTGGGTGTGAAGGAGTATGCCTGTAATTCCAGTAATTTAGCCAGGCCCTAAGTAATTTAGTGAGACTCTGTCTTAAAACTGACAAAGGCTGGAGATACAGTTCAACAACAAAGTGCCTCTGGATTCAATCCCTAGTACTTAAAAAAAAAAAAGAAAGAAAGAGAGAGAGAGAGAGGGAGGGAAAGAGGGAGGTTGGGAGGGAGAGAGAGAGGGAAAGAAAGAAGAAGGAAGGAAGGAAGGAAGGGAGGGAGGGAGGGAGGGAAGGAGGAAGGAAGGAAGGAAGGAGTCAGCCTTATCATCATCATGATAGTAATAATAATAATGGCTAGTATTTATTGAAATTTTTAATGCACCTGACAACATGCTAAGTGCTTTAGATTTATTCCTTCATTCAAGTTTTCAGAGTGCCAATGTTGAAACTTAGTTATTGATACAATGACAAAGTCTTCGGGGTTTTTTTCATAGAATTTTATCTTATTAGTCACACCAGCATATTTGAGTTAGACTTTACTAACATGTAAAATTTGACCCTCAGATTTCTTGAGAATCAAGACACAAATTAACCAAGAGTGGTTGATGAAAAGCTTTATACATAACACATCTAGATTCTATCCATTGTTCTGGCACTATCTCCAGTCTGTGTTCCCCTGGACCACATACAGCTACATGGAGAACATTAAGCCCTGAGATAAATATAAACCCATTTCTGTGGTGTGTGTCTGTTTAGATTGACATTTTCTGAGCTTAAAAACGGAAGTTCCTGAAACAGAGTCAAGTCTTCCATGTATGGGCCTCCTGAATTGGACCTATTCAAGTCTCCTCTTTAGATATCATTTAATAATGTCAGTTCACATTTATTGATTTTCTCCTTCCCACCCTTTTGTTTTACAGAAAAGATGTCCTGACTGATCTCACTACCTTTCATTAAGCATCAAGACCCCTTTTTCCAGAAACACTTGACTGGGCTTTCTTAACACCACTGATTGTCAAACAGAGATAGAATAGGAACACAGTGTGAAGCTAGGACTTTGGCCATTCACCATTTAAAAAAAAAAAAGGATGTGTAACTACACATAGTGCATCTCAGTTAAGTCTGAAAAAAAAATGAAATTCTACCCCAAATGTGTAATTCCAGTGGTGAAATTCTCTTTGTTACATGTTGGAGAGGACAGATATTTGATCTTCAACAACTATAATAAGAAATGCAAAGAATGAGGACACAGAAGCTTTGCTTTCTTATAGTATACAGGAGTATAAATAACATGGAGATTTATTCATCTCTAGATTTTAAATGCCCAGTGAAATCTTGGGCAGAAGAATGATGTGGAGAAACTGGACAACGGTCAGTGAGTTTGTTCTTGTGAGTTTCTCAACCCTTTCCTCTGAGTTACAAGCTCTACTGTTTCTGCTATTTTTGACCATTTACTTGATTACCCTAATGGGCAATATCCTCATAATCCTGGTCACTACAGCTGACTCTGCTCTGCAAAGTCCTATGTACTTCTTCCTCAGAAACTTATCTTTCCTAGAGATAGGTTTCAACTTGGTCATTGTGCCCAAGATGCTGGGAACCCTGATCATTCAAGACACAACCATCTCCTTCCTTAGCTGTGCTACTCAGATGTATTTCTTCTTCT
>PVHX01025700.1:0-21933 GCA_004024805.1 Geosciurus inauris | reverse complement strand
ATTCTACTGCAGACAAAATCTGCATTCCAATGTTCTGTTCAGGAAGTTATAACAAGACATGGGAAGCTAGGTGAAATTTCATAATGCAAAGAAATGTTCATACGTTACATAAAGTGAAATGACAGAAAAGATCTGAAAATCTTGGCTAAGAAACAGATTGCCTCAAAAAGATCTACCATGTTAATTTACTATAGATTCAAATGCATCAATAGTGTGGCATAGCTTACCAAAAAATTAATACAAACAGGTGCATTAATGGAACTAGAGTGTGCAAAGGAGAAACACAAACATTTTCATATCCTAAGTCTTGTCAGGAAACATCTAGAATCTTCTGTTCAGTTTTGGGATCTTCAAGTGATACATTGTTTTCTGGACATGGGTATCTAGAAGGCTCACTGTGGGAACAGCACTGAAAATATATCATAGAGGGTAGGAAAGAAAGGGAGTAGCTGCTTAGCCTGAAAAGCAGCTGAACTGGGGGAAACAGGCAGAAGACCACCCCCAACTTGGCCCCACTTAAACTCTAAAAGGTACTACTACCTCCCAATAGCTTTTTACCAGCGACCAAACTTTGACCATGGGGACCTTGGGGGACATTCATTAAGCAAATCACAGCACCACCCACGTGTCCCTATGTTTCCATTAAACCCCACAAATGTGACCACATATAGTGCTTTTGGCCTCAAATGACCTAGTTTCACACATCCACCAAACCCAGTCCTCTGTTCCCACTTTATACTCCTGCAATGTGGAGCTCCTTTTGTTTTCCTAGCACACGGTATGTTTCCACACTTTTTAAAAATACTATCCTCTTAAATGCCCTTTCACCTCTCCTTTCCTTCCTTATGGGATAATTCCCTCTCATCTTAAAGCTTCTTCTCAACTTACTCCAGAAAATGTTTTGTGACAGCTTTCTCTCTTTTCAATCTTTCTTCCCATCATTTTGTGGTGAGAACTCTAAAATTCATTCTCTTAGCATTTTGCAAGTATATAATACATTGCTAGCAACAACAGTCACCACGCGCCCTACAGATCTCCTGAATATGTTCCTGTATCCAGCTAAAATTTTGTGTGCTTTGACTTTGGATTATTTCAGAAGAAACTCAAAACAACTGAATAAAAATTAAAACAGTTAACTAAGAGCTAAGTGAAGTAAGCCAATCCCAAAAAACCAAATGCCGAATGGTCTCTCTGATTAGTGGATACTGATGAATAAGGGAGGTGGGAATGGGAAACATAAGAGAAATAGAGGAACACTAGATGGGACATGGGGGAGGCGGGGGCAGGAAAGGGGAATGGGTATAGTAAAGATGGTTGATAAAAAAAAAATATATATATATATATTGTTCATTGAAAGTGCATATAAAGGTGTTTAATATGAAGAATTTAATCTGCTTATAATTTTGTGCAAAGTTAGAAAAATTATGATTGTAACAATTTTTTCTATTTGCCTCAACAAATGTTTTCAGTGAACAGTGTGTACAGCTTCTGAAAATTTGGTTTTTTTTCTGTTATGTTTGATAACATGTATTAAAAGGCAATTTTTGAGAAATAAATAAATAAATAAATAAATAAATTTTAAAAAATTAAAACAGTTAACTTAGAGCAATGGTAGAATTTCCTGATGAAGAGAGTTGAAGTATCTGCTTAGACCAAGTGCTCATTTCCCATAGGGACAGAATTCCAGTAGGTAGAGTAGACAGAATAATGGCTCTTTTTGTGTTAATGCTCAAAACCTGTGAATTATGTTAGGATCCAAAGACAAATTACAATTGCATATGGAATTAAGGTTACTACTAAACTGACATTAAAACAGTGATTTTCCTGGATTATCCTTGTTGGACCAATGTAAGCACAAGAGTTCTTTCAAGTGGAAGAAGGAAGCAGAAGAGATCCAGACACATGGCAGTGTGAGAAGACATCATCTGGCCATTACTAACATTGAAAATGGAAGAAGAGGTCAATAATGAGGGTGGCTTCTAAGAGCTACTGAAAAGGCAAGGATGTGAATTCTCCCCTAGAGTTACATAAAAGTATACAGTCCTGTTGACACCCTTATTTCAGCCCAGTGAGAACCACATCAGGCTTCAGACCTCCTGAATTATAAGATAACAAATTTGTGTTGTATAAAGCCACTAAGTTTATGGTAATTTATTACAGCAACAACAAAAAACTAATATAGTATCTTTCCACTTTGTTTTTAATCACCTAAAATGCAATTATATCTGCATGTGGGATTTAATAAATTCTTTCATTAGTTTAAATGAATTCATATTAAAATTTGTTTGAAGTATGATATTTAAATAAAATACTAAATTAATTGTAAAATTTAAGAAATAATAGAAATAGATTTTATGGCTAATTCGAAAATCTGATCTACTGCAAAATATGTGGTCCAAGAATATGAAATTTTAAATGCAACATATTTTAATTTTTAAATTTTAAATGCAACATATTTTAATTTTAAATTCTAAGTGCAATAAAGGCAATATCTAGTCCTTTCCTGTTCATTTTCTCTCAGTACCTGATGCCCAGAACTTAAACATTTGTAAAACAAAATAGCAAATTAATGTATAATTAATCAATTATGGTTTATTGCAATGTGTGTTATGAAAGGAGATTGCAAGGTACTCTTTGTACATAATCTTTGTGTTTCTTAATGATTTGATATATTTTTCTTTTAAATACACTATCATTCCAAACACTAAATTAGCACATGCCTACGGGGGCATGATTTATAGAAATTTTTCTCAAAATGAGCAAGTCCCTACTTATCAAAAATAGTTTGGCTAATACTGAATCAACTATTATATCACAAATAAAACAAGTTTTTTTTTCCTAGTCAAAGTTTCTTTAAGGATCACACAGAAAATATTTTCTCACAACTTACCGAAAATATGAACAGGTTATATGTGCTTTGTTTATGGTAATTTATTACAGCAACAACAAAAAACTAATATAGTGTCTTTAATAACATTCTGGAAGAACAGGTCCTGCTAGTCAAAATCAATCATTAAATGGAAAAATCCATAAAATCTAACTGGCAGATACTTGTATTTTTAGGAAAAGGGTGTTAAATTCCCTGGAGCCAGGGAAATCCTTATGCATTGAACTAAAAATAGAGAGGAATGAGAAAAGGAGAGGACTGCATCCATATGCTTTGATCTTTGGAGGGCAACAGTTTGTTGTCTTCATCTCCACAGTCGGAATCCCTCCACCAGATGTGTGTGCAAGGCTCAACTCTGAGCTCAGGTTCTGAGATTCAGTCTGTCCAGAGGAAGAGCGCCCAATGTCATTGCTCTTTACTCAATATTGCGTAAGACTTGCTCTTGGTCCTTGATCTATCAGCTGCATTACTGCCCTTGAACTCAAACTGATTCATAAAATTCATTTGTCACCTGCTTTTACCTGCAACTCTATACTTTCCCTCTGCCTTGCCCCTGCAGTTTGGATTTCCTCCCAGGCAGTAAGCCATCTGGCTTCTCAGAATTTCTGCCTTGAGCCAAATCCTGAAAGGACTCCTTCCCATTCACTTGTTCTTTTTCCTTTCACAGGCTAATATGCCAAATCTAGATTATATATGCTAGTTTTGGGGGGACCTTGGGCTGAGTTCATGGAAAATGAGATTCTTAGTCTTCCAAAATGGGTTGGAAGCTTACCTTCAGGAAAGGCAAATTTGAGAGTGTCCAAGAGCAGCAGCAGATGGCAGTGTTTTCTCCAAGCCCACCAAAGCTGCCATAGCCCTAAGCAAAACCATAAAGACAGAAAGACTGGAATCTTCCATTCTCATCTTTGAATTTGCTTCTGTGCTTTTCGCTTGCTTTCCAAAGCCCCTTTAGCTATGCAAAAAATACTCACCTAGAACTTCCTAGACTTTCTTCCTTTCCTGTGTTCATCACTCAAAATTCTCTCAGAGAATGACAGATTTCTGGTAAAGCCTTAATAAGGTTAAAATAACTGACACTAAATTGTTCAGTATGTGAATTCTCATATGAGATTTTACTCCTTCTAATATGTTTATTAATCCTGGTGATTTCATAGAGTCTATAATTTGTAAAACACATGAGAGAGATTGTATTGAGCAGGGAACTATTTTTCTTTTAGCTGAGTTTTGAAAATAAATTATATTGAAGAAAACTACTCCATTAGACCAACCCACGTCACTTCTTATGGTTTACATAAGGTTATACTCCACCTACCCATACAGCCAACAATCCCCTATTTGGGAAGAAGGTGATTTTGAGTTTGCTACAGATAAACATAAATAGATGCCACTGATTGCTTGCTGGGATAATAAAGGAAACAATGATAAAGAGCTGGGGAGCATAGGAAATCAACATAATGGAACCAGGGAGAAAATGCATATTTTAGAACTGGAATACTGCTAGTATGCTTCCTGATTGCTGAGTGCCTAACCACTTTGAAGGTCAGCACAGGGCACAAAACTTGTCAGGGCTGCATATGCAAGTCTTTTGCTTCTTTATTTGCTTGTTTTTTTTTTTTTTTCTGTACTGTACAGGTATTTCCCATAAGGCTACAGGAAGGAGAGATTAAGTAAAAATTATTATTTCAGCTGCTTTCTTGTATCTACATGCAAACCATTTGGGCAGAAAGTTAAAATTAAAAGTTCAGTGATATTTGAGTGGGTTTCAGATTATCTTTACCCATATCTTATGAAAACAGTGTTCAAGAATCAACTACAGTCTGTGCAAACAAACTTTCTGTGAAGTATTCTTTTTTTTTAAATAGAGATTTCTGAAATCAGCATGTGGGTTATATGCACAACTTCTAATAACTCATTAGGTAATACAAACAAATAACCCCCTAGAGTAATCTTTATATAAATCTGACATTCTGACCAACTCTGGTTTCCATGTACTCAAGTGTTGAGTTACTAATGTGCTCACTCACTTGCTGAAATCTGGATTAGAATAACTTACCCTCTTGCATCTATTCTCTTTATCTTTTCCTTTTGCCTGAATTTTTCTTATGTTCTGATATAGGGTTGGGATATCATATGATAATAGCTCCTCACAAATACAACTACTGAGATAGTTAGAAGATCAATATTTGTTTCTATCACTGTAAATACAGCCTTCTTTATCTTGAATTTACTAGGGCAGCATCAAGAGGCCATGTTGATGCTCTAGCATCATATGTGATGCTATACCTATAGCATTTAGATTGGCATTAAGTGCACTCTACCATGTCCACATGATGACAAAATTGTCTCACAACACAATTCTCAGAACACATCCCCGTTGTTAAGCCATAGGTGATTACACTAAATTTCGGCATAGGACTATATCAAGGGTGTGAATGCCAGGAAATGGGGGTCAATGAAGGCCTCTTGAATGTTGGCTAGAATAGATGTCTTTTTGGCTTTTGACAAGATGATTATATCTTATATGGTCATTTAGTCCATCTCTGAACAGTTAAAATTGTTAGCCCCCAAATTACTTCCTTCAAGGGAGGGAAAAAGGTACAGTTGATTTGATTTGATTTTGATGACTTTTATATATGTGTGTGTATATATATATATATACACAGAGGATATATATATGTGTATGTATATATATACACACAGGATATATATTTATATGTACATATACATATATCCAGTATATATATCCAATATATATATACATATATATCCATATATGTAAGCATATATGGATATATACTATTGGAATATGAAAGTTCCAATTTGATTGCTATTGGCAATTTTGAACTCTTAAAAAGAGACAAACACAGTATTTTCAAATATTGTTATTCTACAGTATGGTTAGGCAGAAAACCCACCAGGGAATCAAAAATGAAAATGAAGGGGAAAAAGGCGTGAATGTCCATAGACAGGAGGGAATGCTAATTGGATGCTGAAGTAGATGTCAGCATAATAATTTAGCCCATTGCTCTTGCCACTCTCCTCTCTTCTCTCTTCACAGTACCAACCTGACTTTTTTGATTTTCTAGTTCTAAGGGTTGTGATCAGAGGTGTTCTCACATCCTGTGACTACCATCCTCCTTATATAATCTGCACCAAAATGTGGCAGAGTTGTTTGATTTCTATAAGAATTTTTGAGGTATTAAATTTAAAAACTATTATTTTGAGGAGTAACTATTCAACTTGAAAGACTCCAAAAATACATATTCTTATTTTAAAGGTAATAAATTTCATAAGTGTGCTTTCGGCCTGAAAATATAAGAATTAATGATTTAAATCAATGTATTCAATACGTTTTATGCTGTTTCAATGTAAATTTTAAGAAATGATATATTACAGAGGATATCAGTGGAGAATAAGATCCATGATATAATGATTTTCAAAGGGTTCTGGCATTCAGGGTTATATTAATGTATGGTTTGTATCTTAAATGTCCTTGAAAGGCTTGGTCACAAACATGTGACACTAACTAGGAAGTAGTGGGACTTTTGGAGGGTGGAACCAAGTGGAAGGAAGTTAGGTCATTGGGATCATATCTTTGAAGGCCATGATCCCTTCCTCTCTCTCTCACTTCCCAGTCACCAGCAGGTGAACAGCTCCTCTATCACACACAACCATCATGATGTGCTATGGCGGCCACAGGCCCAAAGCAATATGGTCAAGCAACAGTGGACTGAAGCCTCTAAAACCACGAGCCAAAATAAGCTGTTCCTTCTTTAAGTTGTTTGTCTTAGATATTTTGTCACAGTGACAGGGAGCTGACTAACACAGTTATATACAACTCTTTTCTTTGCTTAGTGATGATGAGGAGTTCTTTGGAGATAAGTTGAATAAGGTTTTTTAGTAATGCCTAAAACATATATGTCCAATTGATGGATTACTAAAAATTGGCAAATCAGAGTATTCTTGGTGCAAATTAACTGTTATATTAAATGATCCTTTCAAAAATATAAATAAATTCATCACTATTTATTGAATTTCTGCCAAACTGCAGTAAGATATCATAGAAAGTATATCCAAGTAATTGTAGCTTGACCTTTCCACATGTCTACTTAATTTTTGCATAATATTAGTTATCATGTTGGCTCCCTGAATGTAGAAATAATTTCTCTTTGGGAAACACACTAACAGCATCATTCATATTCTAATTTTATTTTCAGCCAGAAATGAAAGCTTTTTCAAAGGAACATTAAAATAGTCCATGATTATTGTTGCAGTGATGAAGAAAAAGTAGCAAATGGGAAGTCTAGTTCTTGAACATTATAGAAGAGTGACAAGTTGTATACATATATCCAGAAAATGCTATACCGAACCATGAGCACTAGGTAGAAAACTTGACTTCTGATGTAATTTTAAACTGAAATCATTTGTAATTTCTTTTCCCTAGCTTTTCTATATCATGTTCATGTACAAATATTTAACAATGAATTTCACTATTATGTAAATCATAATGCACCAAAAGAAAAAAAGTGAAATGCCTTTCTTTTTATTTCATTTTATCAATCTAATGATTAAAATACAAATAGGTAGGATAGAATACTTCACATTTTATAATAACAGCATTTCAATCATTCACCAGCTCTGTGTTAAAATTCAGCATTTGACCATTTCAGAAAAAAATGGTCCAGGTTTCACTCGCTGAGGAACCAGCTCACTCTCAGAGAAAATCACCTCCCAAATAGGACACTCCGCAACATTGTTCAAAGTGTCATCACTAAATGACTAATATCAGCAGACCATTAACATGTGTGCCTCTTGTATAGACCTTTTGGCAATGCCATTATTTCATTTTGTCCCTCTTCAAGGGACAAAAACATATATTTCATTTTGTGCCTACTTCAAGTAAATTGCAATGCAAGTCCTCACTTTGCTATTCCCCTGAGGAGAAGTCACTCCTCTACAGAAAACTTTCTCCTTCCAACTTGTCCTTTCAAGTCTACCCCTGGGTCTAAAATGATAATCCAGTAGGAATATACAAAATTTGGTGGAGGACAAATGATCTACTAAATTAAAACAAAAGCAAATAATTTTTCACGAGAATAATTAATTTGATGATAAATTAACATTCCACCAACATAGTCCATATGGGTGGTTTCATCATACACAAAATTAATTCTTCTTGATATTTGGAATATATTTTCTTTCTTTCTTTCTTTTTTTTTTTTTTTTTTTTTGGTACTGGAGATTGAACTCGAGTACTCAACCACTGAGCCTCATCCCCAGCCCTATTTTGTGTTTCATGTAGAGACAGGGTCTCACTGAGTTACTTAGCGCCTTGCCGTTGCTGAGGCTGGCTTTGAACTCGTGATTCTCCTGTCTCAGCCTCCCTAAGTGCTGGGATTACAGGCTTGCGCCACCACGCCCAGCTTGGAATATATTTTCTTAAGAAGTGCTTTTATTAAAAATGAAGGATGTTTACGAAACTATACCACAGAAAGAGAATCACTACTTTTCCTTTATAATGAAAGAAACATATTTTAGATTAACCATTTTATTGGAAAATGGAAAGTCCCAATTCTCCCTCCCACTTATGCTCAAATTAAGCTTCCAATATTTCTAATATGTGTTATAGCCTAATTTATGGCTATAACTGTCAGGATCAATTTTAATTCAGTAATCAGATGATTTATTATAAGCTTAGTTCCCAAAAGTAAAGATCCAAGAACAATTTTCTGTGGAACAACTGTTAGGCAAGTTGTGTGGGTATGTCTCTATTGCTATTATCAGATGTTGACTTAGACCTTAAATACTTTTCATGATGAATAATATTCCTTAGTCACCATGTCTTTTTACTGTTTGATCCAATCATGCTAACATTTAGGAAGTAACCATTCTCATAAGGGAATTTTACATTCCTTGTGGATTGCATTCCAAAGCTTATACACAGGATTTCAAGCAGGGTTTCCTCCTGTCCTATTTCAGAAGGGACCAGGGCCAGCTGACTCTACAAACTGGGAGCATTCTCAATTTAGAAAGTGGCTTGAGATCCTTGGGTAATAGGAATGCTTCTTGTTGTTGTTGTTATTCGTTTGTTTGTTGTTATTTTGAGCAGATTTCTCCAAGCAGGTTGTACATTAGATTTATTTAAGAAGATTTTACAAAGAAACTGAAGCTCAGACTCAATCCCTAGAGATCCTGATTTCATCGGTCTGGAATGAGGTCCAGGTATCAATATTTTCAAAGCTCCACAGGTGTTTCTAAGGCACAGCTATGAATAAAACCTCCAGTAAAAACAATGCTTACAAATGCTTTACCATGGGGTTTTTGCCTATTATACTGCTATAGATCTTCACCTATATAAATTGACAGGAATAGGGCAATTTTAGATAACATGTAATCTCTCTGGTGTCCTTTGAAAATGATTATTATGAATGAAAAAATTCTCTAGATAAAAGAATTTTTTCTGTCAAAGCTCAGATATTAAATAAATTTAAATTAAATTTCTAACTTTGTTGGAAATCTTTCTAATAAATGTTATATAAATCTGTACCTTGAAGATAGTGCAGTAGTCCCTATGTATCATAGGTGGATTGATTTCAGGACCACCACAGATACCAAAATCTATGAATTTTCTGCTGATAATTCTTTATTCATTTTTTTTCTTTCATGACTATATTAAGGATCATTTAAGTTGGCAGAAATTTTATTGCAATATAAGTGAGATATTAAAAATCTAGATTATTTAGAAAAAGAGCCTCTTTCTCTGAATGAGAGATGGCTAGAAGTTCCATATAGTGAGGAACGACTGCATGAGCTGAAGTAGCTTTCTCCTTTCCGAACTCACACTAATCCTAACCAAGAGTCTCTCTGCATAGCAAAGGGCCAGGAGGCTGTCCAGTTGGCAATCCATTTACAGTTGACAGCAAATTGATCCAAATAAGAGAAAGCCAGAAATGTAAAGTCAAGAGATTATGTGTGCTCCAGAGATGACCTTTCATAAATTAGAGTAATGCACAATTCTTCCCACTAGAGGTACCAGGGGTGGTGAAAAAAGTGCTAGTAGATGCAGTTATCAAATCTACAGTCTGTTTATGAAGCATATTTTGCTTATATTTCATATGCTATAATTTCTAATTATGATTTCACTTAAAATCAGAGTGCTTTTTTCTTTTTTTCCCTTCCTCCCTCCCTCTCTTTCAGATTTCCCCAAGCTTGTTGCACAATAGAATCAGAATAATTTGGGACAATTATACAAAAAAACTCAAGACCAGATTCTATCCTTAGAAATCCTGATTTAATAGGTTTGGAATGAGGTCCAGGGACAAATAATACTCATCTTTGGCTATCCCTTATTTCTTCCTTTATTCATTTACTTATTAGTTGACAGAGAAATGAATTTGTTCCACCTTTTGTGAGCTATGAATAATGCTGCAATAAACATAAGAGCATAAGTTGTGCATGAACATGTCTTCATTTTTCTTGGATATATTTATAGAAGGGGAGTTATTAGGTCATCCAGTGTTTAACATTTGAAGAACTGACAGGTTATTTTCTAATGCAGCTACACTATTTCACATTCCCATCAGCAGCTTACAAAAACTGAGATTTCTCCATCACCCCAACACTTGTGGTTATGTGATGTTTATTTACTTAACACCTTAGTTAAAAGGAACAGTATCTCATGTGTGTTTGATTTGCACTCCTTAATGACTAATGATATCGAGATATTTTTCACATACATATTGGCCATTTGTAAACTTCCTTGGAGAAGCCCTTTCTCCAATTTTTTAATTGAGTAGCCTTTTTATGACTGAGTTCTAAGAGTACTTTATGGATTCTTGATACAAGTCCCATATCATAAAAACAATGTGCAATATTTTCTCCTATTTTGTGGCTTGTTTATTTCCCCCACTTAATTGTTGATGTCCATTGAAGCATAAAAGTTTTAAATTTTGAATAAAGTCTGATTTACCTATATGGGATTGCTGTTTTAATTTTCTGATGGAATTTATTATTTATTTATTTATTATTATGTATCATGTTTTCTTCTTTTTCCCTTGCTAGGATGTATATCCTAAGGGAGCAGGGATTTTAGCTATTGAAAAATTTTCCCTATTGAGTATCTTAAGTGCCCAGTGCAGATCTTGGCTCATTCTCATAAGATGTACTTACTAAGCATCTACTAAGTGCCAGCTATTGTGCTGGTCATACTGCTACATGGTGTGTAAAAACTTAGCTGTTCACCATTCTCTTCTGCATAGGGAATATGGAGATTGATCTGTAATCAATAATCATCAATCAATAATCTCCCATTATCCCACTGGCTCAGGAGGCTGACACAGGAGGATCAGGAGAGTTCAAAGCCAGCCTCAGCAACAGCAAGGTGCCAAGCAACTCAGTGAAACATTGTCTCTAAATAAAATACAAAATAGGTCTGGGGATATGGATCAGTGGTTGAGTACTCCTGAGTTCAAATCCCTAGCACTAAAAATAATAATAATAATAATAATAATAATATAGTACATTCTAAAGTTGAGATACATATGGATTCTAGGGAAATGAACAGTCCTATGGAAATATAACAAAGGAAAATGTGTATATTTGGAGATATAGTTCATTGGTTAGGAAAGCTTGTGCTCAAATACCAGAAAACTATTTGTGAAATGCAATAAGAAGAGTATGTGCCAATGTCCTGTAACCACTGAAAACAAGAGAGAGAAGTACATGGGAAAGCAAGAGAGTAAAAGGGTCCAACCAGAAAACATAATATAGACTAAGTTATGGCTTATGGCCATCATCCAAGAAATATGAGAAACCACTGATTTGTTTTCACTTTTTTTTTTAGTTTGGAGGTTAGAAGTAGTGGAAGGAATGAGAAGAATGAGAGATATGATCATAAGTATGTAATTATGTTAGGGTGAAATCACTTGGCTACAGTGTGGGGAATTATAATGAACACTTTCCATTATTTAGGATCTTTTTGGAGTTTCTGTTTATGGACAGAAGTAAAAATAAATCAAACAATTGCATTTTCCCATAGGTAAGAGTTTTCCATGGTCAAAGTAAAATATGTCTTACAGAATGATTTTACCAATAGATAATTTTCAAACTTGGGGTTTTATTTTTTTGGTAACTTGTGTCATGAACATCTAGTATTCAAATTCTATGTGACATTTTCAAGTGAAGTTTGAATCAGAAATACAGTTTTCTGAACATCTGACTCTAAATATATAAGAATGCATAAATATAAATGCATTTATAATAGATCAAGGAAGCTATAGCTTCCAGTTTTAAAAATATGCATAAATATTAGTTCTGGCCTCCTTATATATTTCAGTTACTTTCTATACTTTAATGAATGTAATTTCCAAGTCATACATGAATTTTCTTAGTAACTAAGCTCGCACTGATTTTTGAAAAGGAGAGAAAGGTGAAATAAAATCTTGTCACCAAAACAGTAGGAGGTTTCCTCTCTCCCTGTGTAATGGTATTTTGATCTTCTTGCATGCAGATGATGTAGCAGACTGTGAGAAAGAGACATGTTCTGATTGGGGACAGTATGTGTTGGACAGCCTCATTATTCAATAATGCCTCAAGCTGCTTCTATCAGAGAGATCCTTAGGACATCTGCAGAACTGCACAATTTTATTAAATTTTAAATTTACTTATAGAATTCTTGAAGTTTATGTACAACCCAGTTTCAAAACTGGAAAAACGTGTGTGTACATGCGTGTGTGTGTTTGTGTGTGTGTGTAAGCCTGTAGGCACTGGCTCACTGTAATTCCCATTCTGATAATTTTAAAATGTCATGGTTACTTTGAACCCAAGTGTGTCAGTACATATTTCAAAAGTAATAATAATTTGTGTGGGTTTTATGCGGGGGGAGATCCATACCATGTGTTCCATGAAGGACATCTAGTACATTAATATAGAGCCATAGAATAATTTTTCTACCTTAAAGGAAGTCTGTTTAGAATCATCTTCATATAAAAAACATCTTGTAATTGTACTTTCTCTGTCTTTTTTGGGTTATTTGATGCTAAGTATTTTTTTGTGGGCTGATATTACATATTACTCTAACCTAGAGAGTTACTAGAGATACTACTATGATAGAACTTAGTAGAAGAAGAAGGAAGCTATCTCCTGCTTTCACTTTATGCATTTTGGCTGGCTGAATTTTTATTTACCCAAACATCAGTAATTAAATTCTTTTCTTCATAGAGTTTTAACCCTCGGAAATAGAATCTGTTCTCAGTCGCAATCTGCTGGGACTCAGAAGGCAATGTCTTAAGGGATGGTGCTTGACTTGCTGAGTACTATGAACTAAAGATGCAAATTCAAGGTCTGTCTGAACTCCCTGCCCTTCTAGATTTCTGGATATCTTCTTTCTCTCCTAAAGCACAAGAAAGGGCTTTCTCTGAAGTTCCTTCATTGACTAAGGGAAGTTACTTCAAAAGAAATGGAATTATCTTGATACCCACCTCCCAATATTGTTTTATTTATTTATTTTATTTTTTTAGTTGTCAATGGACTTTATTTATATGTGGTGCTGAGAATCGAACCCAGTGCCTCACATATGCTAGGCAAGAGCTCTACCACTGAGCCACAATCCCAGTCCCCCACGTCCCAATTTTAAGCTTCATTAGTTTTGGGGGTACTCACTTTCTTGTGACGCCCCAATGGACAAAATAAACTTTTGCCTATTAATCTGTCCCTTGACAGTTGGCTTCAGGTGACTCAATTCCTGAACCTTCAGAGGGCAGCTCCCACTTTCCACCTACAGCTCACTCTAACAGCCTTTTTCCCTATAAACCTTTCTCCTATAAACATACTGTTCAACAGTGCTTTACCTGGGGAACCTGATAAATGGGAAAGAAATTTTCACTGGACTTCTGGACACATTCAAATTGATTTAGAAGAGAAAGGCCTCTCCCTTTGTCTTTTTGTTATTCCTTTGTTATTGTGGCTACCGTTGTTGCTGTTGTTTTGCATTTGGGAATGATATTCTCACGACAGATTTACACTTTTAAAAATATGGCATATTAAATGGTAAAGCTAGGTTTATTTTGGAAGTTTATTTTTGCAGTGATATAGCACTTCTATTCAAAGATTGATAAGCTGCTCTTTAGAATAGTATAATCCTCTTAAGCAAACAAGAAAAACTATCTCTTCTACCTAAAACAAACACAATAGTATTCCTTAACCAGAGATGCAGCTGTAAATGCTAGTACAGTCTGTGTTTTTGTTGGCTCAATTTAGAATCCTGCTGAAAGCAGCTGCTGTTTAACATTTTTAATATTAAGAGAATGCTATTTGCTATTTTCTTGACTAAAGCAAACATTTGTAAAGCAGATAGGCTATTTTTTATATCAAATTTGCTTACATATTACAAGCACTATAAAAATCCTTTGTACAATGAAAATTGATAAAAATTTAAGCCTATCATCTCAATAGTTTGTTTCCCACTCATTTTATGCACTTCATTAGTCATACCAGCTAATTTTATTGATGTTATTTCATCTTACTACCCTGAACATTAAAATACATACATGATTTATTTTTAGCCAAAATTTTCACTTATTTATTAAAAAGTCATTATATCATACCTTGGTCCATTTTTTTCAATTATAACAAGTAAAAATAAGTTGTCATTTCTAGTTTTTAATTTTCCTATAATATAATTAAAATTCTTATGACGTTTATATTTTTCAGCGATTTTGTCAAATATTGTGCACTGGTTCTGGGTGCTATTTAGTTTTAACATGAGCTTCACATTCTTAATGCTGAATGAAATCTTAATCCACGTTGACTAATATTTTTTTAAACACATGTAGTCTTGCAACATTTACAAGTAAAAATTCATCAAGATAGGGCATTAACCAATCTAGCTTCCTTGGCAATTATTTATTCATTCATCAAACTAACAAATATTGATTGAGAAATAATCTTGCCACGTACTGTTCTTAGTGTCTACAGAATATCAACAATTAAACAGATAAAATCTCTGCTTTCATGGTCTCATGTAAAACAAATGAGAAAACAAAAGCCCAGCATGAATAAATAATTGCACAAAAGCACAGGGCTAGTATATTTTTTATGAATTCATTTGCTGTCTTCAAATCATCACATATATACTTGGTGGTAAAGCTAGGTTTAAAATACTGGTCTTTCATATCCTAGATTAAGGATATTCCCACAAATCCACACTGCCCCCCTCCCACTGACCACCTCACATTGGTTTTTAATGATTTCTGAACAGTAATTTATCAAATGTGAACATAAGACTCTTCTGCACTCTGATAAAAGAATATGATTTTTAGCATTTGCAGTGATGACTTCCCATTTATAGTTTTGATGAAGGCGGCTCCATGTTTCTTATGTCCTAATTATGAAGTAAGCAAGGATCTCATCTTATACTTGTGTGTCTAACAGTGTTGGACACAAAAAATTAGTATAAAATATTCAGTGACTGATTAACTCTAATAAAGAATTCTCAGAAAATTGTTATCCTATTTTTACGAATTCAGTCCTCTGCATTCTTTCACAATGAGCTTATTTTCTCACTCTTCATGGTCTTAGAGGAAATAGAAATTTCTTTTAAATCTGAACTTACCTCTGGTTATATCTTGAGATATCTTATAAGAAATATATTAATTATGCCTATTAATTTTGGAATAAACGTATCAGCCTAATTTCTTTCAACTTTTCATCTGACATTATTTGACATTCCAGTGAAGTAACATTACTTGAAGGCTCACATTTTTATATATTTGTATGTCAATAATCTGAGAGCAGCTGCCTTTGACACTTGAAAACTTGGAGAAATGTTAGTCTTACATCTGTATTTTTTGTTGCTGTTTATTAATTTGTCTTCAAATTTCTTAAAATGCTGCCCATTATAAAACTTGCACTGACCCTGGTTGTATTTATCATAATTAGCTTTCACATATTGTCGCCAGTTGTTGTTTTCTGTTGTTTTTCATATCACTAAATAAAGAGAATATAGCACTTTTCTTCAGGGCAAATATTGAGGATATCTCTGGATACTATGAAATTGAGTTCTCTTTTTAATATTCTTCAGGATTACATATGTTGACACAAATACATATAAAGTACAGGTAAATTAAAGTACATATATGTGGATTTCCTATATTTATAATTTTGTGTTTTATAGTAATTTTTATGATTTTCTGAGTGAAACAGGTATAAGAAGTGTAGTATAATGAACCCAAACAATCATTCTACTTTGTTGTCAGTATCTGCATTGCCAAGAAATGTCTAAAATTTTGTATTACTAATCCACATGACCAGTATTCCTAATTCCTATGCATGTCTATGATAATCTTTTCATCAAAAGAGCAAAAGTGATTTATTTTGTGATGACAAGACAAAATGATTTGTGAATAGAGATGGTACAGATAACGTACCTGATGATAACATATGCTGTAACAACTTAGTCCCTTATGGAAGTGAAAATGGTTTGTGTGTACAAACCATTAATCAATCTTTTTTTTTTTCTTTTATCTTCTGGTACCAGGGATTGAACGCAGGGGTGGTTAACTACTGAGCCACATCTCCACCCCTTTTCATTTTTGTTTCTTTAATTTTTAGTCAGAGTTTTGATAAGTTGCTTAGGTCCTCACTAAATTCGTAAGGCTGGCTTTGAACTTGTGATCCTCCTGTTTCAGCCTCCCAAGCCACTGCATAAATTAATCTTAAGTAAACTCATCCATTTAAGTAAAACAAATCAGATAAACATCAGAGCTATGCTTAACATTGATAACATTTCAGTAAATATTGATATGCTTTGATCTGCAAAGAATGCCATGGAAGCATTAACAAATCTCTGTACCTGTTAAGAAAGCCTTGCTAAATTTTCATACCTAGACTATGAAAGCTACCTTTTCTATGATGGCACAACTGGGGACTGTCACTAAAAGAAAACAGTATGCTGTACTATGCCCTGACAGCATGCCTCTGACTTCAACTTTAAAGAATATGGACCTGATCGTAGGAAATAATTCCAGGACATATGTCAAAAATTAGCAAACACCATAATAAACTGTCTGAACTATTTTGTCTCAGTCTTGTAATTTTGCAACACTTTAATTTCAAAAATAGTAATCAGCCTGTTCCAATTGTCAACTTTAGCCATACAGGATGGGGAAAATTAATTTTGACGTTGTGTTATGTGAGAAATGTCAAAATGAAGGGGACAAGCTATAGGAAATATGCTGCAGATTCCACATTGGTCTATGGTGCACACAGCTGTCAAAAGAAGCTAATGAAATAATAGTCTACAAATCTTGAATACAACAAAGAAAGTAATAATCTCAATGTACACTGTGCAAATCAGACCCTATCTGATAAGAATGATTCCTGAAAATCATTTTTCAAAAGGAACATCAATGAATTAAAGTGTTTTCAGAATAAACATTCCTAAAAGCTTGTAATTTGAGACATAAAGAAAGTAAAGATGTTTATTATGTAAAATGTGAGGGTTATCTGTATATTTGTATCTTTAAGTATTTTAATAGAGATTATGTAGCAGAAAGATTAGATTTATTGGGGATTCCTGAACCAGTACTGTCACTGAAATAAACTAGTTATCACCAATGGGGAAAGGGCCATGTAAAATAAACACAAAAATACAAAATAACTGGGCTTGCCAACTCTGGTGAAAATAATTTCATTTTGTTTCAGTATACCCAGCCTTTTCTTTAAGAAATTTTTAATGTAACTTTAAACAGCATAATACAAAATGCTTTCTTGTCAAAAGAATTGGTAAAGATTTAAAGAGATGAAGCACTTTAGATAAAGTATCTTTTGAAACATACTAAACATGATGATGAAGATATAATTAGTAAACAGACTCTGCTGAGAAGTTATCCACATGCTTAAACTTTATTTGTTTATGAAACAGAATAGTGCTAGTTTAATAAAATGGCTTATAAGTTTAATTCTAAACAGCATATAGCCGTATCCCAGTTGCTGAATCAGTATGCTTTTGTTTGATGCAAGAAATCTGGGACTCAGTTCTGAAGATAATGAAATAAACAAAGGACAAGAATTTATAAGGAGGAACAAACAGTGACTGATCCCTTGCCAAGGGAGACACCCAGGAAACATATGGGTGATCTAGCAGGGAGCAGTGGTGCACTCTTTTAACCCCAGCGACTCAGGAAGCTGAGGAAGGAGAATCACAAGTCCAAGACTAGACTGGGCAACTTAGCCAGACCCTTTCTCAAAATAAAAAAAACAGGGCTGGGGATCTAGTTAAGTGGTACAGCACCCCTGGGTTCAATTCCCAGTACCAAAAGAAAAAAGAAAAGAAAAAAGCCATTTTCCAAGGTCATTTCCAAGTAATGATCAAGTGTGGCCAGTCCAGGGAAATGAAGCCTTTTAGCACTCTTCCTAGAGGAACTGGGCACAGTAAGCACTGGCTGAATGCAGGTGAGAGTGGAGGAGCTGGGAATGAGAAAAAATAATAGTCGGAAGGGGAACTAGTTAATACACAAAACAGATTATCCCACCAGAGATGAATAAGGAGAACCTGAGTTTAAGTACCAGGGCTAAAATTTAGTAACAATGAATCTTTGGGGGCGGGGTATATAGTTTTTAGTAAGAGTCTCATTAGTCCCCATTGTGGCTTTTTACACATTGTGGTGGCAGCGTCTTAAAATGTAATGTTGAAGCTGGTCTTCTGAAGTTTTATAAGTGTAAATCACTGGGCACTAGTGTTTGATACCTGCCTTGCTCTATTTGGTGGTATACAACGAGGGTAGGTTGGGGCTTTTGGATTGATGCCCTCCAGGTCTCAGGTAACTGATTGTCCATACCATAAGGCCTGATCAACATTTGGATACAAAGGATCCATAGTATGGATAGTAGAACTAGTTGCTAAAAACAAAGTAGGATAAGGGGGAATCCTATGTATGTTTCCTTCATAATGACATACAGAGAAAAATTCAGTGCCCTTATTATAAATTTGAAGTGAAGAAGGGCATTGAAAATCTTCACACTTGGAGACATCTTTCTATCTAGAATTCTAACAAGAGACTCAAAGAGAAGTGGACAAGTTAAAAGCCAATGTCTAACAGGTAGGAAAGAACAGGTCGGAAACAGAAACAAAGTCAGAACAGGTAGGAAGTGAACGGAAAAGAAGATGCTGGTGGAAGTAAAAGAAGAAAGAAATTGCCTTTGGAGAATGCTTCCACAACACACAGGGCAGCTCACACAGATAATTCAGGGAAAAGGAACAATGCACATCCTGATGACTTTTTAGGTAGCCTAGACTTAGGTAGCCTGATCCTGAACGGATGGTAAAATGTATTTGAAAATCAAAATGACACTTTGGCAAATTTGGAACACAGTAACTTTGCTGCCTTCACTGAGGGACACTTCAAAGGACAGCCTGGGCAGAAGCGTTGGCAAAAACAATGTCAGGATCCAGAAGCCAAAAGGAAGGATAAATAAATGACTGAGCAAAGCAGTGGTGTATGGTAGAGGACAGAGGGGCCCAGTTAAGAAGCAGGCAATAAAATCAAAGAGATGAACACAAAAGCTAGCAAACCCAGCTGAGCCTGCTTGAAAGGAAATAGAACACAGAGGCTGATCCTTCCTGACAAGTAAAAATACGGCAAAAAGGACCAGTCCTCAAAGCCTGGACTATTCAAAGCTCAGGGAAGGCAATGATTGGGGTCCCCCAGGGTATAGGCAGCAAAAAGCATCAACAAATGACTCACTTCATTCTGGCATCTGAGAGTCACTCTAAAGCTAAGAGGGCTCAGAGGAAGCCACCCTGGGAAACAGGGCTCCTGGGCCTTCAGAATTTCAGAGTAAGCAGAGGACAGCAGCTGTGTGGCACAGAACTAAAACTGCTGGGGTGTCTTGCTAAGGATGGGGAAAAATAGGGAGAAGGGTAGGATCTGGGGATCGAGAGCTCACTCATTCAAGTAGTGAGAGTCAGGAATGTGTCATAATGCAAAAGATGTGGAAGGGAACAAAGCAGGCAGGAAGCTGTGCCTTTAAAGAACTTAAATTTTAGGAAAGGGAATAGAAAATAAGCAAGAGAAATGAGCAAAATAATTTTATTGGGGAGAATATATTTTTTTCCCTTTGCAGTGCTGGGATCAAACCCAGAGACTTGTACACACTAGGCAAATGTTTTATCACTGAGCTACATCCCCAGCCCTAGGAAGAATCTTAAAAAAACAAGCAGAGAAAGATATCAAGTACTGGGGCTGAGAGATGAACTACAGTGGCCAGGGTTGGAGGACACTTTTAATAAAAACTGAGGAAGCAAACCATAAAGACAATTGGAAATCTGTCCCCCTATAGACTGATGAGCAGTACAAGTTTAAGGCCATGAAGATTTGCCTGCTAAAAGAGAGGGCACCCTGCTAATAAAGGCAACAGAGGCAGTCACAATCCAGATCTGACCTAGGTACTGGGAACAGGGTAAATATTTTACAGGCATGAACTCAATACAAAGGCAAAGAGGGAACCTGAGTCAGATAAGGAGACTAAGGTGACAATTTGACAAACAGTCGAGGCTCCATTGTCATTCTATGAGAAAACGGTACTATGCCTCAAGGATTTTCTCTAAGAAGAAGAGAGGAATGGAGTCATAGTTCATCTTTTAGTAGGAAATTCCTCCCAAAGGAGTTTCAATTAACATGTTATAGACCCCAGGAACTTGGCAAGGATTGCTGAGTGTCCTGCATTAGCTTTTTCTTCAGGGTTGCTGTATGTTCCTTTCTCCAAATGAGCTGAGAGCTCTGCTCTGTTTCTCTTCCATGATTGATAGCTGAAGGGCAGATCCACTTACCACTATGTATTAATTCAGAGTATATGAATTTTCCTGGGATAATTACTCCAGTTCCTGTGCGGCGGCGGGGGGGGGGATGTTCCTTGTATTTTTGTAATTTTGTGGGTGGGCCTGGCACTGTAATATTTTCATGTTACATGGCTCTTCAGGGGACACAGACAGACACACATTAATGTTTTAGTGTTAGAATCCTTTAAATATAGAATGCTCCAGAACACCGCTTAAAATAGATCCACTTGGTCGCAGTTTATCACCTACCTCAGACTGAGCTAAATAAGAAATGGGGAGGCCAGGAGTCTAGGCTTTGGTGTTATTGGAATTTAATTCACAAAGCAGGTTTTAATTTTTAACTTTAATTTCTTTACGGGAGGGTAAATTAATGATGGAGGAAGGCCCATCTTTTAATTTGGAAGTTCTTTGTAGCTGCTGGTTATTTTGACCCATTCTCTCATACAATGCTCATTGTAAAACGTCTCATGCCTTACTGCACAGCAGTAAGTGTCTGGATTAATGTGAAATGGAAGATAGGATAAAAGATAAGTTTTCAGTCCAGGGTATGAAGTGTTCTTGGAAATAACTAGAACACGACTCTGTTCTGAACTATTTCAGAGCCTTTTGAGGGCAAGCAACTCACTCTACAAGATACAGAGCAGTTTTGGACAAATGAAGATGAGGGCAGGTTTTCTTTATGTGGAATTACTGTCTGCCTCGTGGGGGGAGCAGTTATGTTATCCTACAAAGCGTGGACAATTCTCTATCTACAAACACAGCAATTCAGCAACAGCCAGGAGTAGGCTAGGAAAAGTAGGTGGTGATACGGAAGCACTTGTGCGACCACAGATCACTATCAAAGTCTTAATATCTGGCTGTCTTCCAGTTGAAAAATGACAGAAGTTACGTGAAGTCAGAAAACAAAAATATAGTGGAAGTCTTGCTAAAAACAGGACAAAGTTGTGAACTGTTACATCCATTCTGTGACTGTTGATCTTGCCCAACATCCGTCTGTCATTTTTCCATTGCTGTGACAAAATGCCTAAGATGTTCAATTAGAAGGAAGAAATGTTTATTCTGGCCTGTGGTTTCTGTTCATGGTTGTTTGGCCCCATTACTTTGGGCCTATGATGAAGCAGGACATCATGGCTAAAGCATGGGTCAGAGGAAGGCTACTCACCTCATGGCAGCCAGGAAAGAGAGGAGAGAGGAGGGGAGAGGAGGGGGG
>PVHX01025699.1:0-21929 GCA_004024805.1 Geosciurus inauris | reverse complement strand
CATTAGGCTGGAGGTGTAAACAGACTTTATCTGTAAATGCATTCATATGCAAATGATTAGCAGTGCCCTGCCTGACTGACTTCCATGTAGATACCTTCTGTGTGGTGTAGACTTTTTCCTTGTCTAGGTGCTAGTGCGCAAAACCAGGCCTGGGTGTAGCCACTGGGAAAAAGAGGCACCAGAGTCATCACCTAAAAGAAAAGCTTTTCTAAAAGCTAAAATTGGAAGCTTTGGTCCCTGGATGGCTGAAGGTGAAGGAAATCTATTTTAATTCTCTTTCCCTGTCTTTACTTGAAAATCAGCAGGGTCAAGACCGAGTGTCAACCTAAGTTAAAGGGTAGGCCCTAGATTAGGGAGAAGACCCCAAGTTTGTCTTAGATGGTTTCTTTCTGGAAATTATTTTTCTTCATGGGTGGGGCCATTGCTGGCAGGGCGGGTGGTTGACATTATGTTATGGGATTTAATCTTTTCCAACATCTGATTTTCTGAACTATATTATTAGGCTGTAAATTATAGAAGGCAGCGTTGTTTACAACTCAGCATCTCATATATGGCATAAATTTTAAGCATTTGCTGTAAAAGAGGAATTGTATTTTAAATGTTATAATTTGAAAGAATTGGAAATATTCTGACACAAGGATACTCTGACTTTGAGGTACATCTTCCACCCTTTTTCTTTTCATTTTTGAGACAACATCAGGAAAATTACTGAGGCTGGCCTGGAACTTATGATCCTCCAAGAAGCATTAGATTCCCAAGTAGTTTGGATTTAGAAGAGTGCACCACTGTGCCAGGGTTCCAAAGCACAGGACTTTTTGTTTTTCCATATTGACCCAAGGAGGCTCTACCACTGTGGAGGCTACATCCACAGTCCATTTTATGTTTAATTTTGACACAAGTTCTCACTAAGTTGCAGAGTGCAACCTTTAGTTTGCAACCCTGCCCACCCAGGCTCCCCAGTGCGTGGCATTACAGGTGTGTACTGCCATGCCTGCATCCTGGCCCATAGTGTTTGGGAAGGATATGAACTCTGGGCTTTTACCCCTTGCTACTACAGAAATCCTCCTGCCACCATGTAAATGAATGCAGGCTAACTCAGTAGAGGATGACCGTGAACTTCTGTGGTGAGACAACCTCATCAACACAGTCATCCTCTACGAGGCCCTTGAGACAGGGTGGCACTCGCCAAACTACCAACTCACTGCTCATACAGGAGTGAGTCTACTGAGATGGAGCAAATCTAGCACAAAGCAGAATTATCCAGTGCAGTTGACTCCATATTGCTGACCCTCTATAATGTCAACTAAATCAATGATGGTCAGTTTTGAAGTCAGTCAATAGCTAGACAGCAAAATTCAATGGATACCCTGATTTGTAGTGGTGGTATTTTTGTTGTTGTTGTCATTTTCACTGAACTAGGGGTTGAACCCAGGGTTTGTGTATGCTAGGCAAGTGCTCTACCACTAAGCTACAGCCCTGGCATCTGATACCCTGTTTTTACCCCAAACACTAGAAAATCCCATGATCAGGGCATCCTCCATACTCTTTCCCTCCTGAGGATATTGAGGAAAGTTTAAATGGTTGATTCATACACCTTGTCTCTGACAAAGTAAGTATCACTGCATTTATTCTAACAGCATATACTCCCTATTTCCTAATTCTATTTTATTCAAAGCTCTAAACTTGCTTGGATTGCCTCGATATCTTTGACCCCAAATTCTCACCAAGAATTTCCTTATTCATGCCCCATGTGATCCCCACACAGCTGTTTCCCTTCTCGCCTGGGTCAGCTGCATTCCATATGGTCCTTAAACTAACATTTTCGTGTTTCTGACAGCCCAATTATTATAATTATCCAATTATTCAAACAAGACAATTATACATTCCACTTGGGAACCAGAGGACCCACCCTACATCTTGTTAGGAAACGTCCTGCCCACTCCTTACCCATAGTCTCAGACTCTTCTCTCCGCTCCCAAGTGCAATTTCTATGGGACCCTGTATTGTGTATGGTTCCTTCTCTCCCAGACTATGAACATGTGTGCCTGAAGTGCTGCCAGTCTCATCTCTCCACTATTTGGGAGTGTAAATCTGGCCAAACCCATAACCCAAGGGCAAGACTGCATCACTCACCCATGAAGTGGAGAGAAAGTGAACAAAACATGCACTGACTCTTATCCGGATTTGCCCTCCAAAGCGCTTCTGTAGCTTTTCCAATACTCACTGGCCATATTCAAACTATTCTGCTAGGGTCTCCAGACTTGACTGGGGCCAACAAACAATTCTGCTTTTATTTTGAAAACTGACTGGTCATTCTCTCTATGGATTTGATTTTTTTTTTATTTCAGAGTATTTTTCCCAGTTTTTCCTCGGTTCCTTTGTTCCCACTATTGTGATGAGAAAAGAAAAAAAAAACCAATAACCTATGCTCATATTGTTCTTAAAACAAATCACAGGAACAAAAGGTGAGAAGTCCCATGGGCAGGATGACAGAAATGTTGAGGGAGCTATTGATGGGATGAGCCAGACACCGAAAAGGAATTTAATAGATCTATAAGGTAGAAAGAGGTGCTTTCTGGCTCATAAAACATTTCAGTAGATGGCTTCCAACTCGAAACTATTTTTCCCTACTCTTCCCTGTATTCTCACTAAATCTCATCTGAACTCTGGGAGGGATTTTTAGGATTCCTATTTGTTTCTCAGTGAGAAAATAGGCATTGCGGTACTCAGGACCACTTTGGGAGAAGGAGAAAACTTATTATCAAAGAACAGTGAAATCTTTTTTAAAAATTTATTTATTCTAATTAGGTATACATGAGAGCAGGATGCATTTTGATTCATTGTACACAAATGGAGCACAACTTTTTATTTCTCTGGATGTACACCATGTAGAGTTGTACCATATGTGCAGTCATACATGTACCTAGAGCATTAACATCCATCTCATTCCAGAAATAATCATAAAATCTTAATAAATAGATTTAATTCAAAAATGTTGGACCCACAATACTAGAATCAGGGAAAGGTGAAGGGGGAAAGCAAAAAGAATACCAACTCAGGCCTGGAAAACATTGAAACAATAGAGACGTGAAAATACCTAAGGTGAGAAGTTGGAAAAAAATGCTTTTGGAGAGCAGGGAATCATGGGAAGAAGTGAAACTCCAGGGGAGAGAAGGGGAAATAGAAAGTGCAGTGGACTCAGGCTGTTTGGTCTGAAGTGCTCTTGGCCAAACCAAATTCAGGTTGTTACTCTCTGGTCCTTTGTTTTGAGGGAATTTCTAAGGTCCATGGTAGTTCTCACATTTTTTTTCTCATTTGAAGCTAGTTTTGTTCATAGCTTGACCTTACTGTCCTAAGGCCCTAGGGACTCTGGTTTCCCCAGCCCTCTAGCAGTGCAGATTGTCATTGTACATTATTCTTACAGATGTGACAGAGAAGAGATTCTCATGGCTCCAAGTAAAGAGCTGATCCACTGATATGACCTCCATCTCACTCCTCAGTGCCTGCTTATTTCTGAGTTCTTCAGGTAAGTTTTTGGCTGAAGTAAGGGATGCCTAAATCCTTTTCGTGGTTACATTTTATCAATTGCCTGAAAAATAATTTCACCTTCTATTGACATAAAGTGGCACAACTAAATGGGAACACTATGCTTTTCACTATTCATTGTTATTTTATTTTTTTGACTGCACTTGGGATTGAACCCAAAGCCTTGTGCATGTCAGGCAAGTGCCCTACGACTTGGTTACACTGTGTCCTTTTTAAAAAGTTATTATGAGAGGGACTAGATTCAAGATGACAGCCTAGACGGACGCTGCATTCCTAGTCTCTCCAGGACCAGGGATTAAAGAAGTGGAAATACTGTTTTTCTGCAAGTTTTTCGAGGACCCAAGACAACTGTCTCCATGCAGGAATTCCAATCACGTGTCCGCGTGGGTCACCGGGTTCCAGCATTTGCACAGTACCCCAGTTGCTAGCCTGCACAGGACTCTGGCCAATTGCCCATGTAGGACCCGCTCCCATGCAGGACACCTGACTCCAGTGCCCACACACCATGCAGGACCTCTGGTTGCCCACCTACACAGGATCCCTAGCCATTGCTCCCATGCGGGACTGCTGGTTGCTGCTCCTGTGTGGACCTCCATCTATCAGAGTGGAACTCCCCCATGCACCTACACCTGGGGACACTGAACAGGATCTGGAGACAACCTTCTACTTTCACACAGCACACCACAGAGCTGCATTTCCAAACATGTTACCCAATGCCACTGCCCTGCCTAAGGTGAGAAGTTGGAAAAAAATGATTTTGGAGAGCAGAGAATCATGGGAAGAAGTGAGACTCCAGGGGAGAGAAGGGGAAATAGAAAGTGCAGTGGACTATCTTTGAAAGCAAACGCCTCCACTGTGGGACTCCTTTGTTGCCATCTTGGACCTGAGTGGACAGATACCAATAAACAACAGACAACCTCACCTACTGGATGAGAAGGGAAGCAAGCCTTTTTATTTACCTTGAGACTTTTTGTTTTCCTCTATTATCACTTTGTTCTTTTCTTTTCTTTCTTTTTCATCTTTTCTCTTTCTTGCTCTCTTCCTGCCCTCACATCTCCAACATTTGTGAAACCAAGTATTTTTTATGCATTAGCGTACTGGGACTGGAATATCTGATTAGTATATTACAGTTGTATTATATAGTCTCATATCTTCTATTTTTATATTTTATTTTTCTTGATTTTTATGTTTCCTTGGTTTTTGTACTCTGTTCTCTGCCTACTTACTTATCTTCTCCAAAGCTCTTTCTCTCCTTTCTACTACTAGCCAACTTCTTTTGGATTCCTCTTTCACACTTTCTGGTATCTAAGAACTCTATATCTTCACTTCCTACCTACCTAACATCTCATCCTACACCCCACTCCTGGTTCTCTCTAAGTTCACCAGCAAAAACCGTAGACTCTTTTGCAAACCTTTTGTTTATATAGTAGATAATAAATGAACTCATAATTTCTGTATATTATGACAAAGCCATAAATGTCCTCTTAAGAGCTACTTGGTTTAAAACTATATATTGTTTTATTGAGATCTGATAATATTGGTCTCCTTCTTAAAGGAGAAGTATTGTAGCCCTGTAGGGAATCTATAAACCTATAGGATAAAGACTGTGGACCGGCCACACACACGTGGAGGAGGAGACGGACTGTGCATGTGTGGGTGAGGAGACAAATCATGTGCCATGATGTGGCCCCACCCATCTACTATCCAGTGCTGTCTCTGCCTACTTCCATCTAGAGTCAAGAGCCAGGACAAGGAAGACCATCACTGAGATCCCTGCAGGCCCGGTTATACCAGAGGTGAGATATTGGTAACTTGCAGGGACACTACAATATTATAGGGTAGAAACTGTAATACTTCAGATCGTCACTGCTAGAGGGGAAGACACATGAACAACATGAAAAAACAAGGAAAGAAAATGCCCCAAACAAACCAAGATGCTACAATAATAGAATTCATTGACAAAACAGTAGATGAAATATCAAGAGAAGGAGTTCAGAACATACATAATTAAAATGATCTGTGAAGCACAGAATAATATGAGAGCAATTATAGGCAACAATTTATTACTACAACAAAGAGATAAGAACAAATACAGGGAGCAAAAGATTATTTCAAGAAAGAGATAGAGACTTGGAAAATAAACCAAGCAGAAATCCTTGAAATTAAGAAAACAATAAACCAAATAAAAAATTCAATAGAAAGCATCACCAACAGACTAGAGAACTTGGAAGACAGAACTTTAGACAGTGAAGATAAAATATATAATATTGAAAATAAAGTTGACCACACAATGAAGATGGTAAGAAACCATGAACAAAATATCCAAGGATCATGGGATAATATCAAAAGACAAAATCTAAGAATTATCAGAATAGAGGAAGGCACAGAGATACAAATCAAAGGAATGCACAATCTGTTCAATGAAATAATATCAGAAAATTTCCCCAAATAAGAAGAATGAATTGGAAAATCAATACAAGAGGTTTACAGGACACCAAATGTACAAAACTACAACAGATCCACACCAAGGCACATTATAATGAAAATGCCTAACATACACAATAATGATAGAATTTTAAAAGCTGCAAGAGAGAAGGAGCAGATTACATACAGGGGGAAACCAATTCAGTTTTCAGCAGATTTCTCAACCCAGACCCTCAAAGCCAGGAGATCCTGAAACAACATATACCAAGCTCTGAAAGAAAATGGATTCCAACCAATAATCTTATATCCAGCAAAATTAAACTTCTGATTTGAGATGAAATAAAAATCTTCCATGATAAACAAAAGTTAAAGGAATTTGCAATGAGAAAGCCTGCACTAGACAGTGTTCTTGGCAAAATATTCAGTAAGGAGGAAATGGAAAACAACAATGAAAATTGGCAAAAGGAGGAACTACACTAAAGGAAAAGCCAATTAAAGGAGAAACCAATTATGTTAAAAACCAAAAAATAAACCAAAATGAATGGGAATACAAACCATATTTCAATAATAACCCTGAATGTTAATGCCTAAACTCATCAATCAAAAGACATAGACTGGTATATTAGATTTTTTAAAAAGACCCAACAACAATATGTTTTCAAGAGACTCATCTCATAGAAAAAGATGACCACAGACTGAAGGTGAAAGGATGGGGAAAACATACCACTCAAATGGACCACATAAACAAGCAGAGGTCTCATCCTCATATCAGATAAGGAAGACTTCAAACCAAAGATAGTCAGAAGGGAACCATACATCAAGAAGACATAGCAAGTATAAATATCTATGCCCTGAACAATAGAGCATCTATGTACATCAAACAAATTCTTCTCAATTTTGAGAATAAAATAGACCAAAACACAATAATACTAGGTGACTTTAACACAACTCTTTCACCACTGGACAGGTCTTGCAAACAAAAACTAAACAAAGAAACCATAAAACTCAATAATACAATGAATAATTTAGAATTAACAGACATATACATCCATCAACAAGTGAATACACTTTTTTCTCAGCAGCACATGAATTCTTCTCTAAAATAGACCATATGTTATGCAACAAAGCAACTCTTTACAAACACAAAAAAATAGATACTACCCTGCATTCTATCAGACAATAATGGGATAAAATTAGAAATCAATGACAGATTTAAAAATAGAAGCTACTCCATTACCTGACGACTAAATAATATGCTATTGAATGACACATGGATAGCAGAAGACATCAAGGAGGAGATTTTAAAAAATTCTAAGAGGTAAATGAGAACTCTGATACAACATATCAAAATCTCTGGACACTATAAAGGCTGTGTTATGAGGAAAGTTTATGGCATTGAGCTCATTCATTAAAAGAAGAAAAAGTCAACAAATAAACAACCTGACATTACATCTCAAAGCTCCAGAAAAAGAAGAACAAATCAATCGAAAAGAAGTAGAAGACAGGAAATAATTAAAATCAGGGCTAAAATCAATGAAATTGAAACAAAGGAAACAATTCAAAAATTAACAAAACAAAAAGCTGGTTCTTTGAAAAATAAATAAAACTGGTAAACCCTTACCTACCCTAATGAAAAGAAGGAGAGAGAAAACTCAAATTACTAAAATTCGAGATGAAAAAGGAAATGTCACAACAGACACTATTGAAATACAGAACATAATTAGAAACTATTTTGAAATTTATACTCCAATAAAATAGAAGACCCCAAAGACACCAACAAATTTCTAGGGGTATATGATCTGCCCAAACTGAATCAAGAGGACATACACAACTTAAACACATCAATTTCAAGCAAGGAAATAGAAGACACCATCAAAAGCTTACCAACCAAGAAGAGCCCAGGGCTAGACAGATTCTCAGCCAAGTTCTATAAGATATTCAAAGAAGAGTTAATACCAATACTTCTCAAATTATTCCATGAAATAGAAAAGGAGGGAACCCTTCCAAACTCATTCTATGAGGCAAGTATCACCCTGATTCCAAAACCAGACAAAGACACATCAAGGAAAGGAAACTTCAGACCAATATCCCTGATGAACATTGATGCAAAAATTCTCAACAAAATTCTGCCAAATCAAATACAAAAACATATTTAAAAAGATAGTGCACCATGATCAAGTGGGTTTCATCCCAGGTATGCATGATTGGTTCAACATATGGAAATCAATAAACATAATTCATCACATCAATAGACTTAAAGTCAAGAATCATGATTATCTCTATAGTCAAATGCTGATAAAGCATTTGACAAAATACAGCACCTCTTCATATTCAAAACACTAGAAAAACTAGAGATAGTAGGAATATACCTCAACATTGTAAAAGTTATCTATGCAAAACTGAAAGCCAACATCATCCTCAATGGGGAAAAATTGGAAGCATTTCCTCTAAAAATGGGAACAAGACAGCGATGTCTCCTTCACCACTTCTATTCAACATAGTCCTTGAAACTCTAGCCAGATCAATTAGACAGACAGAATAAATTAAAGGGATAAGAATAGGAAAAAAAGAAGTTAAACTATCATTGTTTGCCAATGACATGATTCTTTACTAGAGGATCCAAAAAATTCCATCAGAAAACTTCTAGAATTAATAAATGAGTTCAGCAAAGTAGCAGGATATAAAATCAATACCCATAAATCAAACACATTTCTATACATCATTGATGAATCCCCTGAAAGAAAAATTAGAAAAACTACCCCATTCACAGTAGCCTCAAAAAAAAATGAAATACTTGGGAATCAATTTTCAAAAAGAGGTGAAAGACCTTTACAATGAAAACTACAAAACACTAAAGAAAGAAATTGAAGAAGACCTTAGAAGATGGAAACACCTCTCATTCTCTTGGATAGGCAGAATCAATATTGTCAAAATGGCCATACTACCCAAAGTGCTATATAGATTCAATGTGATTCCAATTAAAATCCCAACATCATTCTTTATAGAAATAGAAAAAGCAATCATAAAATTCACTCAGAAAAATAAGAGAACCAGAATAGCCAAAACAATCCTTAGCAAGAAGAGTGAAGCAGAAGGCACCACAATACCAGACCTTAAACTATATTACAAAGCTATAATAACAAAAACAGTATGGTGTTGACACCAAAATAGACATGTAGGTCAATGGTATATAATATAAGAGACAAACCCACATGAATACAGTTATCTCATACTGGACAAAGATGCCAAAAACATACACTGGAGAGAAAATAGCTTCTTCAACAAATGGTGTTGGGAAAACTGGAAATCCGTATGCTGCAAAATGAAACTAAACCCTTATCTCTCACCATGCACAAAACTCAACTCAAAGTGGATCAAGGACCTAGGAATTAGGCCAGAGACCCTGTGCCTAATTGAGGAGAAAGTAGGCCCAAATCTTCATTATGTCAGATTAGGCCCTGACTTCCTTAACAAGACTCCTAAAGAACAAGAAATAAAAGCAAGAATCAATAAATGGGATGGATTCAAACTAAAAAGCTTCTCAGCAAAAGAAACTACCAATGAGGTGAACAGAGAGCCTACATTCTGGGAACAAATTTTTGCCACACGCACATCAGATAGAGCACTAATCTCCAGGATATATAAAAAACTTGAAAAACTTAACACCAAAAAAACAAACAACCCAATCAATAAATGGGACAAGGAGTTGAACAGAAACTTCTCAGAAGAAGACATACAATCTATCAACAAATATATGAAAAAACATTCAACATCTCTAGCCATTAAAGAAATGCGAATCAAAACTACTCTAAGATTTCATCTCACACCAGTCAGAATGGCAGTTATCAAGAATACAAACATCAACAAGTGTTGCCGAGGATGTGGAGGAAAAGGCATGCTCATACATTGGTGGTGGGACTGCAAATTGATGCAACCAAGCTGGAAAGAAGTATGGATATTCCTTAGAAAACTTGGAATAGAACCACCATTTTCCCAGCCATTCCACTCCTTGGTCTACTCTAAAGACTAAAAAACAGAGCCCTGCACGGTGGTGCATGCCCGTAACCCTAACACTTTGGGAGGCTGAGACAGGAGAATTGCAATTTCAAAGCCAGTCTCAGCAATGGCAAGGCACTAAGCAACTCAGTGAGACCCTGTCTCTAAATAAAACACAAAAAAGTAGCATTGAAGATGTGGCTCAGTGGTTGAGTAACCCTGAGTCCAATCCCTGGTACCAAAAAAAAAAACAAAAAGACTTAAAAACTGCATACTACAGTGATGCAGCCACTTCAATGTTTATAGCAGCACAATACACAATAGCTAAACTGTGAAACCAATCTAGATGCCCTTCAATAGATGAATGGATAAAGAAACTATGGTACATATATACACAATGGAATATTACTCAGCATTAAAAGAGAATAAAATTATGGCATTTGCAGGTAAATGGATGGAGTTGGAGAACATCATGTTAAATGAAGTAAGCCTATTCCCAAAAACCAAAGGTCAAATGTTTGTTCTGATAAGTAGATGCTGATCCATAATTTGGGAGAGGTCATGGGAAGAATGGAGAAACTATGGTCAAAGGGGAGTTAAAGGAGATGATGGGACATGGGGGCAGGAAAGATGGTGGAATGTGATGGACAACAATGCCCTAGGTTCATGTATGACTGCACATATGGTGTAACTGTATATTGTGTACAACCAGAGAAGTGAAAATTGTGCTCCATTTGTGTACAATGAGTCAAAATTCATTCTGCTGACATGTAAGCCTAATTAGAACGAACAAACGAATGAATGAATGAATAAATACTAAAAAAAAAAGTTATTGTGAAACAGGGACTTGCTATGTTGCCCAGGCTGTCCTGGAACATGCAATTCTCCTCCATTGCCTCCTGAGTGGCTGGGATTTCGGGTCCACACAACACCACACATGATTCATTATTTTGGACAATTTTGTCTGTACTTCTAGTTTCACATTGCCTATGGCTAGTTTCATTTTCCCTATTATAGCCATAACTATCTCAGTCCACTCAGGCTCCTTAAGAAAATACCAATTGAGTAGCTTCAAAACTGAAATATCTCACAATTCTGGAGGCTGGGGATGCCAGTAGTTTGGTCTGGTGAGGGGCTCCCTCCCTCACTTGCAGACAGAACTGAGTCACTGTGTCCTCACATAGTAGAGAGAAAGGGGATGGAGAAGGGGAATTTTGTGTGTGTGTGTGGCAATGGGGATCAAACCCAGGGTCTTTTAAGAGCTTGGCAAATGCCCCACCACTGAGCATCATCCCACACCCAATATACAGGTGTTTGACTCAGTTTAGCTTCAAAATCAGAATGAAAATAAAGATGTGTAAAGAACTGAGGGACGCAAAAGCATGGCAATCAAAAGAAGATACTATTTCCATGAATGATATCTTGAGGTTGGGATGTATCTCAGTGCTAGTGGGCTTGCCTATCACATAAGAAGCTATGTAATCCACCTCCAGCACTTAATTTTTAAAAATGAGAACTCATGCTTCTTTTTCTTTCCAAACAAATTATAGTAAATGTGTTTATGGCACAAATGGCAAGAAGTTTTCTATATTACAAGAGTATCACCAAGATCCAAGACTGACCTGCAGAAAGGAGGTAGAAGGCAAGATTGCAAAAGAACCCCAAGACTTCTTTTGTTATTAATCCAATTTCTAAATTCCTGCTCAGAATTTTTATAATTTTGCCACTGAAACATTTATGTCCTGGGCATTATTTATCCTAAAGCTCTCTTCAATTACTTCAGTATACAAACATGCATGTGCACAGGCACACACACACACACACACCCCACACACACACACATATTAGTAGTAGTAGATAATTGAACCTAAGGATGCTCTACTACTGAGCTACACCCCAGCCCTTTTATTCTTTTGCATTGTAAGTAAAGTTCTCTCACAGTTGCCCAGGCTGGCCTGATATTTGCCATCCTCTTGCCTCAGATTGTTGAGCAACTAGGATTAACAGTGTGCACCTCTTTGAATATCTTCAATACTTAACTCAAAATTACAGTGTTAAGTATTGAAGATACTTCAATACTTAACAAACCTTTAACTCTTCCCCTGCCCTATTATTGCTAATGACAAAACTTGAGAATCAGTCATCACAGTTGCTCTTTACTCAAACTCTTCTCATCCAGTTTATCAACAAGTACAGCAATATACAGCACCTCTCTTGCTACAGAATTTTTAATTAACTGAGAATTAAATATATGCAGGATTCAGGAAGAATAAAATTATCATTGGATGTAATGGCTCCCACTGTTTTTCCAGCACCCCAGGAGGCTGAAACAGGAGAAACGCTTGAGTCCAGGATTTGAAGGTCAGTTCAGACAACACGGGAGACCCTGCCTCTACACAAACAAAAATGGAAAAAGAAAAGAAAATGAATCAAAAAGAAAGATATCAGCTTTATTAATGATTAATCTGAATTTTGAAATAGGGCTGAGAAAAAAGATTAAATGATGCCCCTTAGCCTGGATCTCTTATCCCCTATGGAGATATTTGATCAGCTAGTCCAGGATCAGGGCCAACCTCAGCCCATTCAGAACCCATATTAAGGCAGCCATATCTGACAAAAGGCCCAATGGCCTCATCCTTTCAGAAAACTTAAAGGATGGAGCATAATGGTGGGAATGTATTTCAGTGGTGGAGCACTTATCTGGCATTCCAAGGACCCCAAATTCCATCACCAGCACTGCCAGGAAGAAAAAGAAAATTTAAAAACCTAGATATACTTCACTCTCCACTCCTGAAGGAAACCTGTGGAAAATAATCCCAAGAGTTTCTTCTGTAATTCTATCTCAAGAGAGGAGACAGAGTTAGGCAATGGCAAAAAAAAAAAAAAAAAAAAAAAAAGGAAAAGAGAATACCCAGCACTGTGGTTTATGCCTGTCATCCCAGAGACGCAGGGGACTGAGGTAGGAGGTCATCAAGGTTGAGGCTGGCCTCAGTGAGCAAGACCTCATCCCCAAGTGAAAATAAAAAGGGAGAAGGATGCAGCTCAGTGGGAAAGCATGCCTAGATTCAATCTCCATTACTGAAAAAAACCCACAACAAACAAATGAACAAATAAATATAAACCCAGGGGTAGGTAGAAGTGGATAACAATTTATTCTTTAGTTTTGAACTTGTTCACATATGCTTTAAAAATGACTACTGTATAACCTAAATAGCAAAATCTATGCTTACCATGAAAAAAGTCAATTCACTCATTAGGGGAAAGACCTTAATTGAACCCTATGGATTGTGCTTTCCATCAGAAACAATGTCCTGGGCAGAACACAGGCAAGAGAAGTGGCAAAAGAATGGGATTTGAAGATGCAGAATGACTCTTTTTCCTATTAATGTGGCAAACTAGTGCTCTTGACTTAAGAAGGATCATTTCAAGTCATCTGTCTTGTCATCTTTGGAAAAACATACTTACTTCATGGACTCCAGCTTCCATACACCTGCTGATCACATTGAAGAGATATTCCATATTCTACTTTCCAGTCAGGACAGTTAATGAAGTTGCTAGATAATGAACCCATGCTGGGGTGATGGGTCCTCTAAGGCAGACTGGAGCACCTCAGCTGGTGATGCCAGACCCTGAGAGTTGAGGTCAGAAAGTATTTGACCTACTGAATGCACCAAAAAGTCCACATGATGGAAATGCACCACGCATATTATAGAGGACGATGATTTTCATCTTTTTCGTAGGAGTTTGTCTCCTACAACAAAATTTGGGGGGAGGAATGAGAAACTATCCTCTGAATTAAAGTCACATCAGGAGTATGTTGCCAGAGCAAAATCCATTAACCCTGAGGATGTACCAAGTAGTCGTGGCTATGAATTTTGGTGGGAAAGACTGGCCATGGACCCTCAGCTCTCCCATAATGAGAACCAGTCTATGTGTAGGCAGAGCATGGCTTCTTTGTGGTCACTAGGAGCAAATAATCAAAAAATGCAGAGCAACAAGTCCATGCCATGGTATTCAGGGCATCCCCTTTTCAAGTGACTCCAATGGAGTCTCACAGGCTTGAGTTCACATTCTGACTTTGTACCTCAGTTTGACAGAGTGGGAGCATTCACAAAGCATCTTTCACCATCAGTATAATGGGGATGCTCATTTCATCCCCATTTTAAAGATGTCAACATTTTGAGTGCAAAAATTCACAGAGGGGGCCAGAGGCCCCTCAACAAAACAGTGAGCCAAGGTGGATCCCACTGATATCGCCAGACTGCAGAGAGATGGCTGCCATAAACTCTGGACTCTGCCCATTCTGCTCACTCTGCTAGGCAGGCCTAGCTTGGTCTAACTCCACTCTCCTCCTGGAGGCCTATCCTCCTTACCTTCTGTTGCTGTGTCCCTCAACTGAGATTCCACATTCAGACCCCCTACATATGTGACTGCACATGATCTGCAAATCACCTCATTACTGTGACATCCACTCTTCTGAGTGCTGGCACCAGTATCTAGGGCACTATGAAGTATGTTATCTTTTTACAGGCTACATGTCAGGTGACCTCTGGTGAGGCACTCACAATCCTAGATATCAAACAGAGATGCACTATACCAGGAAAGAGGCCCATCCATGGAAGCTCTCTCTGTGTCAGGTACACAGCACCCAGGGCTCTGAGTCTGACAAGTTCTAAGGTTACTTTAATGGTAGCTATACAAGGCCTGGTCCAGAAGAGGGTCCCTTGTAGATGGTGAATTCAGTGGGTTTATTTCCAGGACATTCCAGGATCATATGTGTGTAAATTCTTTACACTAGGACTGCATCAAATAGAATCCAACCTCAAACTCTTTGGAAAACTATAGCAATCCTTTAAGTAGATCCACATAGCTGGGCCTAGGGCACACATCTATCATTTCAGAATCCTGAGGGATCCAGGCAGGAGGATCTCAAGTTCAAAGCCAGTCTTGGCAGATTAGTGAGATCCTCTAAAAATAAATAAAAAATGTTGTGGAATAAGCTCAGTGGCAAACACCCTGGGTTCATTCTAGACTACTGCAAAAAAAAAAGAAAATTTATTTTTAAAAAGGTAATCATGATGGTTTAAATGCCTTAAAGAGTAGAAAATGTCACCTGAACATTAACTTCTGTGGTCTTCAACTTCTGTATGGTGTCTTTTCATGGTTTCAATGGCATGTGCACACAGCCTTATACCCAGTGTTGGCAAGGGATCTCCACATGCCATCACATTCAATTCAGATTCATATCAACCAGGGAGGGAGCTGCTGTTCCACTCCACAAGTGAAAACAGAAGGCCCAAATGAGACTAAACTTTCAAAGACACCTTTTTTGTCTGATTCTATTGTCCCATGTCCATGGTCATCAGAAGCATTGCCCCAGGGAAGGCAGCACCCTCTGGTGGCCTGGAATCTTCCTTCCCTTTATGCAGTCACCTCTGCCTTATACACAGGCTCCTCTATCTCACCTCCTCCAGGATGACCTGTGTGTGTCCTCCCCCACAGGACCCATGTGCTCTACTGGAGGCTCCATCTGTTGCTACACGGTGCTAGTAGTGGCATAGCCTGGTGAATGAATTAGGCATACAACTTTCTATCAGTCAACATAAAATTTAATTACCCCGAATATTACCATACCATTCTAAATAATAAAAAATCATAGCATTACAAAAAAATTTTGACAATTTTAGAGGTGTGAGGAAGGAATACCATAGTGGGGGATCTGACACTAAGTAATGCTCAGGAGCTCCCAATATGGGAGGTGCCATAGAGGACATTAGCACTAGGGCTGTGAGAAAATGTTCTAGCAGAAATGTTGTGGGTGCCAGACTAAGAGTTTCTTGTCCTGGTGCCTCTGGGTTTTTGGTGCCTGAAATTGATGTTGTTTCCAGGAGAGGTTGTTGCAGGAGTAAACACTCGACATGATTGCCTATCCCTGGCCTTTTCCCAAGTCACAGAAGAACCCTCCTTCTGATAATAGCCCAGCCCCTCTCCCCACAACAAGATGTTTTCCCAGTCTAGGGTCAATGAACTGCCTGATGTCAGGCTTGTCTGTCTTGGAACCACATGCCAGTTCACAGTGGGACCAGCACAGATTTCTCTGCACACATCATCCACCCCAGGACCCCTCATCAGAGGGCTCAGACTCATTGAGATCTGTGTTCTCCAGCTGTGTAAGGAGGCTCTGGACATGAAAAACCACCTCTGATTCAGGCATGTTGAGCAGCAGGATGATCCTGAGGAGCTTCAGGTTGTCCAGGTCCCAGGACCTCACAAAATCTTCAGGATAGATGTCTAGCCACATTTCTATGATGGAACCCAAGGTGCTGTGGAATTTGGAGTGAGGCAGGGAGCCATGAGGGGCTGGGTCTCTCCTTTAGCTAGAATCTCCCAAGGCCCCATTGCATGATGGGATTCCCAAAGAGTGGCCAAGCAGGTCACAGGCAGCAGGGCAATAGAGGAAATCCTGTGAGGCAAATGTGTGTGGGGGGGCTCCCCACACCTGCTTTCTAGTCTCTATACAGAAAAGTGTGGGCAATCATGGCTGGAATTAGCTGTATTGTGGAGGGATCCTCATGCCCTGGCTTTGAGGCACCGGTAATGCCTCTATTCCTTGGGTACCCAGAATCCTACCACTTTTTCTGTGTTCCTTCTACAGGGAAAGTGCCAGACCTCAGCCCTCTGATTCTGCTGGGAATCACACAAGGGTGGGACCTAGGGTTGACCCAGTCTTCCTATACAAAGGCCCCCAAGTGACCCCCTCTATAGTCAGGAGTCCTCCCTCTTTGCTGAATGACCACTCAATTCTGTCCTTGAAGGTACTCTTCACAATCTGGCTGGAGGTTTCCACACCTAGAGAAGGCCAAGAGGGTGTCATCTCTAACATCCTCTGCCCTTCATCTGCCTAAATGCCTGGTGGGCTTGACTAAATTCCTGATAATAATCAAAGCTCAGGAGATAAGGAGGGTTATCTGCACTGCTTCCTAAATGATAGGCCAAGTGCCTGTCAACAGTAGATGCTTCACATGCATTTGAGCCATGAATGAACCAACCACATACTGCCTAGCTATCCAGGGCCAGGTCCCACTTCATTCACCCCAGTGGTCTGAGCTCCCGCTACATGCAGGACAAAGGCCCTCACATAAATAATCCACAGACTCCTTCCCAAATGTGGAAACTGCTTTTCCTGAGGCCTCAGAGCAGTGAGGCCTAAGGCAGAGAACTCCCTCACAGGGGAGAGGGTAGGCCTACAGGGGAAGTCCATAGCCCTTGGCAGCTGGTTCCATGGGACAAAGCCTGAGGCAAACACTACTAGAGCTCACCCTACTTGGTCTTATAGACACCAGGGTAGGGTTCCTCTGAAAATCCTACTTTCCACAGAACTGACTGAGGTTTAGAGTGATGCTTAGCATTCCCAACACCAAGCCAGGATATGGCCATGTCCCAAGGCTTATAGGTGATATACACCTTTGACCTAGCAGCTCCAGCACCTTCTGGTTATTGGCCAAATTTCCAGATGTAAACAAAAACTCCATGGATATAGGAGGTGTTGGTGTTCCACCTCTGTAGGGCTGACACCATGCCGTTCACGAGCTCCTGCAGGACAAGTGCTATGAAGGTTTTCACTGGGGTGGGAACATCCTCTGATGGATCTTTGTCATCTTCTCCCTAGGTTCAGGCATCAAAGAGGGACATTTCAACATGAAGACAGTAGCAATCTGAAAAATTACTCATGGTCATAAAATCAATGAAAACAAAAGATTTTCCCTGAATATTCTCAGAGACATCTCACATACACACACACACACACACACACACACACACACACCTGGTGCAGGTCTGAGGTTATCCAAAGGGGAATCTTAGTGGTTGGCTAGACTATACTTACCTGCAATGGTCTGTCCTGTTTCACTTCTGATCTCCTTGGGAAAAATCTGCAGAGTCTTTGGGACTCAGTGCTGACCCAGCATCTCCATTGAAAGGCCCCTACTCAGGGATTTCCTGAGGCCTGAGCATCCACACATTAGTAGACAAGACCTCATGGCATTGGGCTTTCTGTCTCAACACAATTGAGCAGACTGGAACTGTGTCTGAACTGTTGGTGCCTAGCTACTAGGCTTCCAAATTCTGTATGTTCCATTGCCAAGGAAGTGATCTCACCTGAGTCCCTTTCTCACACAAGATGGTTTGAAAGGCCCCCCAGGATGCTGGCTACTCCCATCTTTCCATGACATATGCACAAGTGGACACAATTACACCAACACACCCTGGATCAAGTCCCCAGACAGACCCAGCTATAGCCAGCTCCCCTGGTTTGGGGAGAGAGAACTTGGTTCAGACCCTCTCCTCCTTATGGCCTTGTATGTGACACTCAAGAAGTCATTGTTTCTCACAGGTCCTCCCTATCTTCCCAACATGTTCCCCAGAGATCTGCTTTTGAGGTTGTCATTAAGTATATGTGCCCATACATACATGGACTCCCTGAGAAACCCTAATGCTAAAGTCATGTGTCTGAGCTGGCACAAACCTACAGATAACACAACATGGGATTGTGAGGCAAAAAAGATAACATGCAACTCTACCATGACCTGAGTCCCATAGTGAGAGAGGTAAATTCAACTCCTCTCTTAGCCATGTGTCCCACTGGGCAGCACTTGAAGGTTGTAATGACTGATTTTCAGAGACAGCCTCCATTTGCCATAGAGCTTTCAATGGCTTCCTATGAGATTTAGAATTGTCTTAATGTCTCTTCTCATTCTATGATGTGGATACACTATAAGGGATCCCAAGGAGCACAACATCTTTGTGCCCAGGGCCTGTAGCCCCCTCCCCTCTCAGTGGATCCACATCAGCATCTGGTTTCTAAGAAACAGAAATCAGCAAGTGTCTTGAGATATCTCTACCAAGTTTGAGTCATGGGATATCTCATTTCTGTCTGGCTCCATAGCCTCACAATAGAGAGCACTGGTGAGATTCTAGAGCTTTGTGGGAAAAGTGGATGTGGCAGCAGGCAGAGCCCTAGGGAACCCATGAAATAACAAATAAAATTGGCATTTCCTGCTTCTGTTTCTATGTTCCTCACATAGGTGAAGATATTCAGGTTATAAAATATACTGATGTAAAAAATATGTATAGACACAAGGATGCTGTGAACTGGCCAAGAGTTTGTCCAATAGCATGGTCATGACCATGTGTGTGGACTTCTCTTTCTCCTTGTCTTTAGGGAAAAGCTACATTCCTTCTTTCAGGGTGGCAGAAAGCCACTTCCTTTTGTTTTATGTGTAGTTTAAGACAGATATTTTCCTCCTATTTTTCCAACTAAAAGCAAACAAGGCCCTAGTAGGAAAAACAAAAAAGCATCTCAGAAGGCAATATTTATTCAATAGCTAATACATGAAGAGCAGTGCCTTGAATCATGGTCTCTCTGGCTGCCTCATGGCTGTGTTGCCTTGGGAACTTCCTGTGCAAAGGTGAAGGTCAAGATTGCTCATTTGCTATGGTGAAACCTGACCTAAGGAGGCTCATGCAAAGGCACAGAGCTGTATCAGTCTGAACTTGAGCTCAGGCACCAACTCCTAGAAATAGATAAAATGTGCATAACAAGATAACCCTAATGTACTACTAGTCCTGCATCCTTCGGATTAGCTGCTTTGCTGAAATTTTCCCACAAATAACCTTTTGATGATAAAACATATATAACTAATGTTCTGTACTAGCTCTGAGTCACTGTCCTTCATCAGAGGTCAATGTCTCTCCTATCTTGAGCTTTCTATGTGTGTCTGTCTTTTCTCAATCTCCCATTGCCCCTCACTTGTTTCTGAAACAGGGACTGGACACAGGTAAATTTCAATGATTAGATGAGAAGACACTCTTGAGGACAAAGAAAGTTGAGGAACACAAATTTATAGCTAGGTATAAAATATGGGACAGCTAGGATCCAAAGAAAGGGATCTCTATGTTGCAGTGCTTAAGATCATACTTCTTAGCTTCTGCCAGACCTCTATCTCACACAGGCTTGAATTTAAAATATACATTTCAGAGGTAATTACTCAAAACAGGTTTGAGACAAAGAAAGAAAAGTGTCACTTTTAAATTCAAGCCACTGTGGCTAAATATCTTGTTTGCTCTCACACTCTATCACCTTCCTTTCTTAACTAGTTCCTCCCTAATCTGACCCAAAAATAAATGCTGATCTTAAAAAGACTGTTAAATAATTTGTCTAATACCTTGGTTTTTACAGTTAAAAGTTAGTAACTTGGATTTAACATAAGTGGGATAAATCTTCATAAATGTGTTTGTTAAAGGAGACATCTGATTAATTTGCAAATTGCAGTGCTAAACATCAACTGCTAAATATACAATCAACTACACTTGACTTCTTGAATTCCATAAGGTAATGGATTTAAATAGAAAATCTGTTTTCAAAAAATGGTAAATGAAAAAATTTTGAGATTGTTTTGTTTCCATGTCTTCACTAAAACAAGATTACTAAGAGCTAAGGTTATATCAGGTGTAATTTTATATACAAAGAGTACAAAAGGTTTTAGTTAGGTTCCAATAAAAATACCACAAAAAAAAGTATTTCATTTTATTGAAGTGGATTAATTTGTCTAAATTTAAAAATTTTATAAAGATTGATTCAAATGTAAATTTAAAAGGAGGTTAAGAGTCAAAAGCAGTGATGCAAGCTTGAAATCCCAGCAGCCCAGGAGGCTGAGGAAGGAGGATTGCCAAGTTCAAAACCAGCCTTAGCAAAAGCAAGGTGCTAAGCAACTCAGTAAGACCCTGTATCTAAATAAAATACAAAAGAGGGCTGGAGATGTGGCTTAGTGGTTGAGTGCCCCTGAGTTCAATCTCCAGTACACACACACCAAAAAAAATAGTTCAAAGTCAGCCTCAGCAAAAAGTGAGGTACTAAGCAACTCAGTGAGATACTGTCTCTAAATAAAATACAAAATAGGACTGGGGATGTGGCTCAGTAGTCGAGTGCCCCTGAGTTCAATACCCAGTATCAAAATATAAAAAAATAAAATAAAAGGAGGGTAAGAGATATAAGGTTTGTGAAGGGTAAAAGATATAAGAAGGTTCTAGGCATGAAAATATAAAAGTAGAAGGAAAACGCAAATGTTTCTTGATTTAAAAAAAGTCTTTGTGTGATAAGTAAAAAGTTGTAAAATGTTGAAGTTGCAAAAGGATTGTGTAAGTTGCAAAATGCAGGTGTAAATTGCAGGTTTTTGTAAGTTGTGGAAGGTTTGTGGAGTGTAAATGTCAAAGTTTGTGTGTAGCTAAGTTGGTTATATATATTTAGCACCATCAGTTAAAGTTATTCGAGGCATTTCCTAAGGTCAAATATTCATATATTGATATAAACCAAAGTTTATAGGTAATAAGGATTTCTTAAAACATTAATCTGCTCTTATCAAGATAATTTCTTAGCTCTTGCACCTTCTGGTAAAAGAAAAAATTGCTTGTCTCTATCATCATCATCATATTCATTTATTTCATATAAATCTCACTCCAGTACTCATGGTTTTTTGTTTCTCTCATAGAAGCGTCCACCTCCCAGATGACTTTACGACCTGTAGTTTCCAAACCAGAATTTTGCCACAGATTTTGCCTTGACTGACCAGAACATTCCTAAAAGGGAAACCCAAACTGCTTACCCTACATCGCCCCCTCCCAGCCTGAAGCAACCAGAGCGGTCATCGTCCATTTCCCCCTTATAGCAGTAAGGGTTCCCTTACTCAGAGGGGAAAACAAAGGACAGTCAGCTTCAAGGTCATCCCAGTTCCAACACTTAAGAAGAGACATACAGGGGCTGGGATTGTGGCGCAGTGGTAGCGTGCTCGCCTGGCACGCGTGAGGCACTGGGTTCGATCCTCAGCACCACATAAAAACAAAGATATTCTGTCCACCTAAAACTAAAAAATAAATAAATAAATATTTAAAAAAAAAAAAAAAAAAAA
>PVHX01025698.1:0-21924 GCA_004024805.1 Geosciurus inauris | reverse complement strand
CAGAAAACCAAATGCCGAATGTACTCATTGATAAGTGGATGCTGATCCATAATGTGGGAAAGGACATGGGAACAAAGGTGGATCTCCGTTCACAGGGGTGTAAGGGGGGAGGGGGCATGGGGACAGCAAGGGTGATGGAATATGATGGACATCATAGCCCTAACTTTATGTATGACTGCATATATGTTGTGATTCTATACAACTTACAACTAGAGAATTGATGTGTTATCCTCTATCTATGTACAATGAGTCAATTTACACTGTCAACATGTAAGCCTAAATAAAACAAGAATTAAAAAAAAAAAGGAGAAATGAAAATAAAAAACAGTATGAATATATGCTGGCCCACAGGGCCCAGAGTGTTACCTCCCAGCACATCACAAAGCTGAAGGAGGGAGGTTTGAGCAGACAAAGGTCTGCATCATCCATCAAGGGAGGCAGGGAGTGAGTGTGCACTTCATTCTATGCAAAACACAATCAGACTGTCTTTCAGCAGGACAGCAACAATCGCCCTATTATCCAACCCCATGAATGACTTGCACAGCCACAAAACATTAGCAATTGGCCATAAAACATTAGCAATCGGCCACAAAACATTAACAATTGAGGCAATTGAGGCCACTGGCCCCCTCATTTGCATATGCTTTGTGGATCTGTGACTTTGGTTCAAGGATTGTGGTTTCTGGGTGTAAACTATATTGGTTGTCCGCAGCCAAATCCAGGCACCAGGATGACTTTATCTCCTTATTTTGCCTATTAAAAACACAATAGGAAAACCCTAAAAGGAGCTGGGTCAGGGGTGGGGAAAGAGGTGGAGAATACCCCTGAATGTGCTCCTCATGCCTGTTCAGTCCCATTCTGTGAAACAGGGGTCAGCGAACTTTATCTGTAAAGGGCTGGGTCTTGTTTTCAGCTGTCTCAAGCACCCGGCTGCACTGCTGTGATATCAAAGCAGCCACACACCACACACAGATAAACAGGCACGGCTGGGTGCCAAGGATGCACTGTTTGCAAAACCAGGTCTTGGACCATGTGGCCCAGGGAGCTGTAGTTCACCACCCCTGGCAGAAAAGGGAGCATGTGTCTTCAAGCTATATGCTGACCAAGGTGTCTTCAAGGTGTCCGCCTCTAACTAATTCACCTCTTGACTTGCTATCAGGAACTCTTGGCTCTTCTGTGGAGTCACGGAGATGTAGCGGTGGATGTTATCACGGCCTTCAATTCTTCGGCCCAAGCTCTGTTCACATCCTTTTCTCACAGGATGTGGGGATTTCTCCCCTAAAGGTACAGTACGTTTCCCTGCCCCTGGACTTCGTTCATAGCCACATAATGTGCTTTGGTTGGTACGAGAAGTGACATTGTGCCTGTTACAAGGCTGGAAGGAAAGAGGTGTGATGTTTCTTCCTGTCCTCTTGGGCTTGTGCCAGCTCTGGGAAGACCATGCCCAGGCCAGCCGGCTCCTCATCTGAAGAACACAAGAACAGAGCAGATCCACAGCTGCACAGTGAGATGCCCAGGGGCCATCTAGATAATACCAGTCGGCCCTCATGTGACATGCAGATTATGTAAGGGAGAACAAGATGATTGTTTAAAAACCACGGAATTCTGGGGAGGCTCATTAGATGACCACAGCAAATTGACAGATATCAATCATAAAGCAAACTACCTGTTTATTTCAAAGCCACAAAATCAGCTCTGCAGGAAATCTTTTCCTATGGAACAACTCTCCGGTGGTGGTGGTGGTGGTGGTGGTGGTGGTGGTGGTGGTGGTGGTGGTGGTGGTGGAGGATGTGGAGGTGGGTATATTATATATTTCAGCTAGTTATGATTTGTATCTGGGATAGTCCCAAAAGCTCATGTGTTGAGCACAGTCATCAATCTAGCAAGGTGCAGAGGTGGGGTTGTTAGGCAATACCTGGATCATGAAGGCTCTAATAAGTGATAAATCCATCAAATGGATTAATCTATCGATAGACAGGGACTACTGGGAGGTGGGACCTAGTTGGAGGAAGGTCATCAGGGCATGTCCTGGAAGGGTTTGCCTTCCCCCGAGCCTGCCCACCCCTCCCGCTCCCTCTCCCTGCATCCGGGCTGCCACAAGCAGGGCAGATTTCCTCCATTCTCACCATGATGTTCTGCCTCACCTCAGGACCCCAAAGTGGAGCCAGTTGGCCCTGGACTGAATTATGGGAACTATGAGGCCAAAAAAAATCTTTCCTCAACTAAATTATTCTTGTCAGGTATTTTGGTCACGGTAATGTAAAGCTGACTAACGCAGCTAAGTGTTTACTTTAAAACCTGTTTTGCTAATTCTACTAATATTTCTCAATATTTCATCATAGTAGCATGGAGCTGCTTTTATCCACCATTCAAAACAGATCTCTGTATGGCAATACAGTCAGCATATGCAATTTCCCAAGGTTTTCCATCACAATGGTATGTCAGTTTTAGATCCTTTCCTAAAACATATGGCTCATCTTCATTATAAAAGCAGCCTGGAACCATGCTGACTTTTATTGTTTATTTACAAGAAGTGTTGTCGGCAAGGGCATTAAATATTGTTTATAAAGCAGTTGTGTGCACAAAATATTCCCAGCCCTTCTTTGGAGTGAAAGAAAGAAAGCGGGGGAGGGTAGACTTTTGGAATAGAGAGGGAAGTGTATGGGCTGGCCCTGACATGTTTCTGTTTAAAGGAGACAAATGTCAATTTTCCACTTGGGTTCCACAATCTGATGTAACAGTTATGAATTTCATCAACTCTTCTAGTAAAGAAACAAGTCTTGGTCCCCAGAATGAAACCAAACTCTGACCAGGTTGTTCATCTTAAACTACGCCCTTCCGAGTGCACGCCAACCTCATCCACCTGACGCAGCAGGTCCATGGACCCTAGAATCTATGGCCATTTGATGACTGCAGTATCATATTCACCAGTATTATTAACTGCTCTCCCCACCCAAAAAGTAGACAGTTCATTTCTGAATTTCGGGGGATTCTACTTCAAAACCCAAACTCTTATCTCCAAGGGGATGATTTAAAATGTGAAAGGCATTTTTTCTGGTGCCATCCCTCCAAACCCTATTTCATTCAAAATAGAAATATATTAATATAAAAATATTAAATAGATAGAAATATATTAATAGAAATATATTAATAAATATATTAATAACTGTATTGAAATATCCATAAATATTTACAGCTCTCAATTATTAATAACAAAATCTATCTGCAGTGATGTTGATGGTGAGCACTCTGAAATTTTATGCTGGAGAAAACCAGGCAGCTACAGGCATCCGGCAGCTTGGAGGGTAGAGGGTAGAGGGTCTGTGGAGGCCTCCTTCATGGTCTGGCAGAATAGTGCTGGCTTGGCCTCGGGGCCTTGGCCAGGAGCTCATGTCTACTGCATGTGACTCTGGTCCTCCAGGAGGATAGTCAGGGCTGCTTCCTGTGGTGCAGAAGATCCAGGAGAAGGAGCAGGTGTGGGAACCAGGGGGGTTCTTAACACCTGACTTGGGACTCCCACACTGTCATTTGTGCTGCATTTTATTGGCCAAAGGCAACCACATCACTCATAAGGCACAGAAGAGAGGGGAAAGAGATTCTACTTCCTGACTGAAGTGATGGCAAAGACATGTTACAAGAGAACATGAAATCTGGAGAGGATTTTCTACAGTCTCTATGTAAAAAGGCAGTGTAATTTTCATGATTTCAGTGCTTGCCAGGAAGGTTCTGGAAGGCAAGGAGGAAAGTAATCTTGGATAAAAGAAAACAAACGCAGACACCTGTCACAGGTGTCCTCAGCTGGCACAATAGGGTGGATATCCTCCCGGGCCAATGGCACTGGAACCTAAGCTCCAAGAGCAGAGGGATTCATCTATTTAGTTCACAGATGGATCCCAGTGCACAGAGGGAACCTGGCCCATAGCAGACAAGGAAGATCTGTGGAATTAGAACAGATGCCTACGAGATGTTCTGAACTGAAATTACAGAATAGCTTTGCAGTAGAAGATGAGGAATAGAGCCCAGCATCCTAGGTAATGCTGACTGTAGGCACAGGTCATCCCAAGTCAACCGTGTGTAAGTCAGGAGCTGCCCATACTTAAAATTAGAGCAGAGAAATGAAGTGATAAAATGTTCCCACATTAGTCTTCCAGAATGATATTAACAGCTGCTACGACTTAAAGTCAAACAAAAACACAAGTAAGTATACTTTCTATATAATTCCAATAGATCAAAAATGTGCTTTGGGAATTTTATAGGGATCTGAACTGCAAGCAACAGATCAGCAAACGCAGCCTTCTGAATTATGGACTTTACCAGGCATTGAAAACTGTGGGTGCACAATGACGGTTTTGGGAAAAGAAGTACAGAGTGCTTTTGTTGAATGTCAGATGCCGAATGCTGAGACAGGAGACCGCAGGAGTAGTTCCACAACCAGCACCCTGTTTACAGTTGAAGAAGCTGAGGCCCCAGAGCCAAGTGGCTTGGCTAAGGTCACACAGCTAAGTTAGGAGCAGAGATGGAACAAGAACTCAGGGGTTCGGACCCTGAGCTCCGAGGGCTCTCCACCAGCTGACGGTTTTCAGCCTTACTCGCGGCATAAACAAGCTTTTGAATATGACCGACTATAAATAGCAATTAGTCAGAGTCTTGTATTAGACGTGTTGACATCATCACAAGGCAATTCTGTTCATTACAAGCCCCTCTGACGCTTGCTCTGAAATGTCTCTCAAGTCCCTTGCCTTCTTCATTTCCTCCGGCACTGCCCTGGACCCCCTTCAGATCCAGGCTGCATTCTTCTAGCACCTTTCAGCAAACTGAGCTTCATCACAATGTACATTCTTCTCCCAGAGCTCACTAACAGTCAGGTGCATTTGCTTTTCTCAGTCATCTGAATCACGGAATTGACAGGAGAGAACCATTGTTCTTTCTCAGGTTCCTACAGTGCAGACCTGGTTAAGCGTAACAATAGCTGGAATTTATTAAATGATTACTATTGATAAGCAAGGAGCTGAGCATTTCACATGCATTATTTAATTTAATTCATCCATAAGTTCTAAGACTAGGCAGGATTATTTGCCCTATCATAGTAAATAAAGAAACTGGTTTGGAAAGGTGACGTGACCTGCTCAAGGTCCTATAACTAGTAAAGGAGTTAGGACTAATTGACTCTATAAAGTTTGTGTTTTAATCTTGGTCTTTCCCAACTAAGACCTGAGTTTGAACTAGGAACCAGAGAAATGTATTTTGGAAAGCATCCCACGAGATTTAGGTGTGCTCCCAGGTTTGAGGGTCACTGCAACACGTCTTGGTACCCTACAGTGACTGACTGATCTGCTTCTCTTTTTCTGAAATCAAAATGGTAGTGTGACCAAAACCTGACCAAAACTCACCTTTCCTAGGTGACTGAGGCCATAGGCACTACAGAGTCTTCTCTTCTATACAAACTTTACTGCCCCCCCAACTCCAAATCCTCCAGAGCAATTTCTGGACACTGTTGGAAACAGAAGCAGTAACAGAGTTCATGAAGCAGCAGCAGTGACAATGGCTGGGCATGGTCCAGGATGGGAGCAGAATTCAAGGCTCCTGAGCCTCCTCCTGGTGGACATGCCACGAGCAATGTCCTGGGCTCCCTTGCTTTAAAAAATGTTTCTTTTCTTTTTTGTTTAACTATTTTTTTGTAGCTATAGTTGGACACCTTTATTTTCCTTCTTCATTTTTATGTGGTGCTGAGGAGCGAACCCTCACACAGGTGAGGCAAGCACTCCACCACTGAACTACAACCTCACCCCCATTTCTTCTTTAGTGGGACACACCCACGAATCCCAAATAAGCAAATGATAGACCCAGCTAGAGAGTCTCCCACCATTTTCCCAAAGTTCAGAATAGACACTATGGTTTTCACTCTAATGCACATAAGCTGTGCATATCAAGCTAATCCCTCATACTCCAGACCCAGCATACTTCTAGCCTGCCTTGAACAGCTTGTCCCTCCTCTCTGGACAAAGGACTCCTCGGGGTTCAACAGAAACTACCTTAAGGAAGAATCTGGCCCCTTTCTACTACAACAATAGGTTATATAGCACTAGACCGAGACTCTCTTGGAGATCACCAACATGAGCTTCCAATCCTGCACCCAAGCTTCACCTTGCTCATAGCTTATCTATCTGAATTCCAGTGACTCTGCCATGTTTTTCCCTCTTGGCTTTGCCAAGAGACAAAAACTCCTTTCTGCAGAGCATTGTTGAGATAAACTCATAAAGACATCACTAAATACTGAAAGGAAATAAACACAAGTCACAGCAACTTTAATAAATAGCACGGGCTTTATAAAACTTGTCCCTCCCTGCCACAGCTGGCTTCACTGGCTTTGCCCCAGGCAACCTCCCATCTAAGGATGCTCACCAGCATTCCTCATGGACATATGCTCCTCCCTCCTGGCTCCCAGTCTACTTCTGCTATCTACTCAGGAGATAGATGCTCCAGATCTAGAGGGGTTTGTGGTCCAGACCAAGAAAAAGACCCCTGTCTTACCATGTAGGATGGAACCTGAACTAGGCTCAGAAGGGAATGAGAAAATTAGCTAAGAGTCCATAGATGGAAGGAAAAGTTCTTTACAGAGCTAAATTTTAGTTCCTCAATTCTTTCTTTGCTCAACTATTTCATTTCAAAGAACACTCAGTATTTTGAAGACATCTAAAACTAGAAACCAGGTCTTCCTATTTCCTGAGCCAGCATTCTTACTTTCCAAAGAGTAAAGAGATTAAAAAAAAAAAAATCCTTGACCCCATTTTCTCTTCTTACACACATGGTATAAAAATCCATAAGCCCAGGAGTTTATTCTCTGCAAGAAATCTGAATATGTCTCAGATTGGTCTCCTTTTTAATATACATTCTTCTAACTTAGGACTCCTTAAAGAATACAGACCTAGCCAGACTAGATTTATCACTGCATAATTGGATATTTACTTTTAGTTGTCCTAATTTGCCAAGAAAGTAGAAAAAAGTCATTTTAATTTTCCTTAGGGAAAAAACTGAACCTCATCTTGTCATTTTCACCATCTTTTGGGATCCTAAACACAGTACTTATTAGAAAAGATAGTGTAAAATGCAACTGAGAATTAGAAAGGTCTCTGCAGTCATGCACTGTCATTTTCTTTACAGATGAACTTACATCTGGATGCTGCAAACATTGTTAAAAAGAGAACTCTTGACCTCAATTGTCATTATACTCATCGCTATAATATACCATTAGGACAAGGTCTGTACTCCTAAACTATGTAAAAACAAGAGTTAGCCGTGGCCAAGTACTTTCTCCGAAGTCTATGAATATACCTGCGAGAGAAATTGCAGACTGCTGTGGCATGTCAGACATGTTGAGTACTTTTCTTTTTAAGGGGGTAATTTCCAAATCAAAATTAGTTGGAGCTACTATTTGGTTTGTATCAAGTAGACAGATCCCCAGAGACTCCTGCTGATGCCACATGTCACACAGTATCTGAGACATCTCACAAAGGCAACTTACTTCCTAACATAAGGGTGATCTCCTGGTTTAAGACTTCAAAATCATTGCAAGATCTAAAAAATATATATATCCTATAGCAGGCTTTCACAAAGCAATACAATCAAGAATGACAGACCCAGAGGAATTTTACTGTCTAAAATAGATATTGCAAGTGTTACTAGAATTATTCTACTTTTCCTGGTAAGTCTAGCACAAATGTTTCGGTTTTTCCAAGCCCAGAAATCAAGCCACATAGGAAGAAGAATAAAGGATATTAGAATTAGAAAAGAGTGTGGTCAATTATTTCTTCAGTCTGAGCTAAAAGTACAAATCAATTAAAGATAACATATCTGGACATTTGAAATCAAGTGAGAAAATAGTTGGTGGCTGCATTAACTTTGAACAGGTGAATATGACCTACTTTCTGATAACAAGATAAATACAAATAGAGTTTCCTTTCAAAGCTACCCTGTTCTTCCAGCAGTCCAAGAATCCAAAGCTACTTTATTCAATACCTTCCCTTAACACTGGAGTGGATGAGCCCAGTGAATGACCAGGAGTCTTCCATGGCAACAAGAACTGCATTCAATTGTGTCCTAGATAAACCCAGGGCCCATGGGCTGAGGGTACAGCTCAGTGGCAGAGTGTGTGCTTGGCATGCATGGGGCCCTGGGTTTGCTCCCCAGCACCACAAAACAAAAACAAAAACCATGCCCAGAAACATGTCGTCAGGCAGCACTTCCCAAGCATACTGCATCACCTGGAGAGCTGGGTAAACAGGGATTGCCACCCGCCCCACCTGTGATGCAGGCTCACTAGACCTGTGGCATGTGAGTCTGCAACTCTAACAAGTTCTCAGAGGATGCTGAAGCTGTGGGTGTGGAATGTCCCTTCCAGAACCACTGCCCAAGGGAATACTGAAGGGGGTGAGGGGATCAGCACACGCCAAGCACCCAGCACAAGGTCCTTCTCATCATTCCCCATTTAACTCTCAGTACAACTGCTGGGAGCATCACCAGTCGAAAAGGGAAAAAACAGAGACAAGAGGCAATCCCACTGCTTCACTTCCACTTTAGACCCCAATCAACAAAATCAAACATCTTGCAAAGCAGCCTGCCTTCATATCTTACAACTTGCAAATGTGCGACGAAAACATTCTAGAGGCTGCCTAGTACTCAAACACAATTACGTACAACCATTTTTCATCTCAGTAGCCAATTTTTACCTTTACACTGTTGGAAATGCTGAGCAGAAGTCCCCTTTACCTTTTGTAGATCCCCAGAGTCCTGCTGACTCTTTCCTGTGCCACTCAACAAATTTCCAAACCTCCCTCTCTCAGTGAGCCTAACTACCACAGAGTGAAACCATCTGCCCTGACCAAGGTTGTCAGTCACCTGCTTGCCATAGAACTAACATGTGCTCTTTGCTTCATAAGCCTGATGTTTGTGTTGTGTTGATTTATGGGTGTCAAAATTATACGTCTTTAATGTAACCGTCAATAACAGAGTTCTATGTTTTGCACAAGATGCATCATCATACACTGTACTTACTAAAGGTTGTGCGTGGATGATAATGACCTGCAGTGAATCTCCATATCAGGGAGTCCCTTATACTGTGTAAAAAAGCAATTCCTAGATCTGTTTCCATGACAACAGCAGCATCACACAGGAAAGAGAATGAGGAGAGTACCAAAAGCCTCTTTAGAAATTGTTACCAAAAACACACACCCAGTTTAGGAGACTAAAAACAAATTTCTGGGCATTAGATTTGGAGTTAAAAATCTTTTCTTTCTTGAATGTATTCTCTAATGATGTGACTATTTTTAAATGTCTAATAGGAACTGATTCAGAACTCTATAAATACCATCCATCTGCCAAATTTCAGGAAGTCTAAAATTAGGTTACCAGGTTCATCAATTTCCCTTAGAAGATTTAAGTAAAAATAGATCAAACCTTTCTGGGAGCAATAATAGTGAAATGCTCACAGTTCAGATGCTGTGGTAAATAAATGAAATTCATTTAAAAGCTAATGGTGACCAAGAAACTCCAAAAATCCTACTTTTTCCTGAATAAAATTAAAATGGGAAATATCTCATAAAATTATTAGTTTCTTAGAAACTCTCATTTACAAAGCCATATACAGTAGTATGTATCATTATCAACAGGAGAGGTGCCATGTGGAATTCTTTTCTACTGTACTTGAGATCAGTCTTCTGCTTATATTTGCTTTTCTTTTGTGGATGAGATGGAAACAAAATACAACCACCGAACTACCTGGGTAGCCTTATCCTCAATTTTTTTTTTCTGCTGTGATTTTCCCTTCATCAACCATAAAGAAAAAAGGGATCTCTTACTAAAAATATCCTGGAACAGCAGTTAGCATTGGGACCTATTTTTTTCTCAGCTACTGGGAGGTAAGGTTATTTTACCTACATGTGTACCAAGTTATTTTTAAAACTTGCTTTGTTCTTCCCTGGTTATTCTATTTCAATAAACAAAAGGAAACCCGGAGGTCTGCTGTCCTCACATCCGCTCTCAACATCCAGCGTTCTGTGGTCTACACCATGATCACCAGCACAGACAGAATGGACCCTTTCCCCGTAAACTGGATCACGTACAGTGCATTAGGAAAATAGCTCAATGAGTAATTTTTGACCTTCTCACAAGCATGGAGGTTGGACACCAAAACTTGACAGCACTGTCACAAAGAACTCGGTGTTGTTGTTGTTTATTATCCATAACCATCCATTTTGCCAACAGGCCACAAGTGATTGACTCAAGCCTGGTCGAATGGCACTGGTGTCAAAACAGACATTCTGCCTGATGTCAAGGTTAACGCAAGCACCTCTCACTGATCTCTATTCATTTGATTGCTAATTCAATAAATAGTGAGCACCAGCTACATGCTGGATTCTTTGCAAGCACCTAGGATGGGGGAGTGAGGTAAAAGACCAGTTTTTCCCTTAAGGGGCCCACTGTGTGGGGGTAGAGAAGGAGACACAGTGACCCACAGTGGTACAACATTCTCCAAAGAGGTATGCACAGGGAGGAACTGGGGGCGGAAAGAGTGGGAAAAAGTCCATGGGGGTGGGGGAGTGGTCAGGGAAGTTTGACCTAGATGCCCAACGGGCTTCTCAAAGGGAGAGTAAGAACTGGGTGGAAGGCAAGGAGAGTTTTCTGGAGAGCAAGCACAGCACCTCTCCTGGCCTCGCCTCCAAGGAGATCAGGCCAGCAGTCCTTGAAGACCCCGCAGGGCTCCCCGCTCTGCAGTCTTCTATTGTTGGAAACCTGATGCCTTGGAGGATCTTCTTGGGGTTTGTACTAAGCATTGGCATCTTACAGCGCCTCCTCACCATGTCTGGGTTAGCCCCTGGAGTTCCAAAGGTGGGCCCTGCTCCTTCTAAGAAGGCACTCTCATGGTGAGGGAGAAGGCTGCGCTCGCCACCCCTGACCCTACTCCCTCCTTCATGCTGAACATCCCTGGCTCACTGAGTCTTTAGGCTCCAGCTTCCTGATCCCTTATCCTCCCAGGTGCCCCCATCATGCCAGTTTTTTGATACCGCCTTAAGATCTGCTGCCCAGGAGGGTACCCCCGTCCCAGGCTCAGATGCTCTGGTGCTGGGTCATGTTGCCAAAGCTGCTTTAACGAACACTCATATTTCAGCTTTACTCCAATCAACCCCTACATCTCTCAAGAGTTACGATAAAATAAAAACATGTTGACTGAAGAAACACAATTATTGAAGCTCAGAATATCTCATTATTAAAACAAAATCCTCCTCAAAAACTGAATGACTTAGAAATACAAGCACTGAGAAGAACCAACAAAATGTTTAAGTGGGGCGAGGGACCTCATCGCAAAACTTCCTCATGTCTGTCTCCTTTCTCTGTCATGAACAGATTAAGAAACTCAATTAAGTCAGCTGTATCCCAAAACCTATCATGACCTCATGAGTAGCAGAATCCTTCCTATACCACCAACATGAAGTCATAGCAACACTACTATGTAGAGGAAAGGTTGTAGGCACGCACATGTGCGCACGCGTGCACACACACACACACATGCAGACACACACAGGCAGTTCACGTGTGGGCAACTTATCCTCAGCAACTTTAACATGAATTCACTGTTACCTACTACTCATTCTCGTCTTCATTAATGAATCACATTAACTTTTTTCTATGTAGCTTAAAACAAGTAAAAAAAAAATCTAAAAAAAACAGACAAAACTCTTACATTTTCCAACTAGGCGTACGCATGGGATAGAGTTCTGGCCCACAGGATGTCGTGGAAACGGCTGGACCAAGTTTCTGGAGGTCGTCTTTGGAAGGCAGACTCAAGAGATATCTTTGGTTGGACCTTCATCACTGGCCTTTCTTGTGCTCGGAACATGGATGGGTTGCTAATGCAGCGGCCATCCTACCAACACCAGGCAACCAAGATGAGGGTGAAAGCTACAAGATAAGATGGCTAAATGCAAAGGCAGAGGGAGGCTGGCTCCTTCAGGGAACATGGAGCCTGCACCTTGGCCCTGGTCCACCCAGTTCCAGGCATTTTGTTAAGTCAAGAGAGCCAACCTCCTATTTAGTTCAAGCAACTGCTTAGTCAGGTTTTCTATTACTCATATTTGAATGCAATCCCAGGCTGATATACTTTGCATGCAGCAGTCTAGACTTTTGCAACAAACAGCCTTATTACTCGACTGTTGAGCAAAGCAGCAGCCCCAGCTCAGTGGGCATACTCCATACAGATCATGTTCTGGGAGCTGACAGCACTCTGTCATATTGCAGAAGAATTATACAAATGAGACTAGAGAGAGGTACAAATATTTTAATGAGAATTTTAAAACTTTTCAAAATTGTATTGCTCTAATGAGATTAAATACAAGAAAGAAAATCTCCCTAAATCAAATCATCTTAAAAATCAAATTATCAACTGAATTCAATTTCTTAAGTTCCTTCCTTTTTCCCAAGCTCCCCACACAAATTCTCCATAGTTAATCAGAGTGATATACCTTTAATTAAGCTTTTGCACCTAGCATTGTGTAAATACTTCTCTAAGTCTTTATAGTCCCCTTTATTTTTGGGGTGGGGGCAGTGGGGATTTAACCAAGGGGCAATTTACTATCAAGCCACACCCCTAACCCCCCCTTTTTTTTTTTAATTTTGAGAGGGCTCAAATTTAAATTAAGTTCCTGGGGCTGGCCTTGAACTTGTGATCCCCCTATCTCAGCTTCCTGAGCTGCTGGGATTACAGGCATGCACCATCACACCCAGCTATAGTCATCTTTCTTAGGGCTGTACATATTCTATCACATTGATGAACCACAATTTACTCAATAACTCTTTCCTGTTCAATGAAGGTATTGGTAGGCAAAACTAATGGCTGCAGAGAGAAATCTCAGAACAGAGGATATTACTCCCAAATCTACATGCAGCCAGAATTGTCAATGTTAAGATTCTATTAAATATAAATTATTCCCAAACATTTTCAATGCTTTACTTATGTATCCAGAATAGCTGACACTTAGACTTTGGTGATAATTAGGTAATCTACTTAAGTAACATTGATTAGAAACATTTTATTTTAAAATTAATTTTCCAGACTAAATATTCTAAATATTGTTATGAAGAATATTTTTATAACAATATTTTGTTTTAAATATTGTTATGAAGAATATTTTTTTATTTAGAAAATCCATCTAATCACATAGTAGGTTTCAAGCTTAACTGACATGATCAGCTTATTAACTATATGGTACGATATCATAATCAAAAAGAGAAAAATCTCTATTGATCCAGGGAAGTTTCCTTTTAGTTTTATTGTTAGAAAAAGTCAAACAAAACCCTGTAAGATTTTTCATCTCCCTTGTATATATAAGTAACATGCATTTATCCATTCAGCCAACAAATATGTATTAAGCACCTATTACGTGACAGTTACTTTTTGAGGTTGAATGGAAGAGAAAGACAATGTCCCTGTTCCTGTGTTGCTTGCGTGGTAATGGAAAGACAGTAATCAAGAGCAGGTAACATGGTTTCAGATGATGAGAGAGGCTATGAAGGACATAAAGGAAGACAGACTAACAGACAATAATAGGGAAAAGTGTGCTCTAAAGGGGCTCTCTAAGGATGTGTCATCTTCACAGTGACCTGCAAGATGTAAATGAGCATCATGAAGATCTGGGGACTGGTTCCATCCAGAAGAACTCACCAGGGCAGCAGCTCTAAGGTGCATATGAGCATGTCCTGTTCTGGTCAATTCACGGGCAGGAGCCAGACCACCACCATAACAAGCCCTATTGACCAACATAAGAAGTGTGTGCTCTGCTGGTTCCATGGGGCACTGAGGGGTTCACATATAATAATGCAATAATCTGATCTGTCAGATACAGGCAAAGTTCCATTCTGGCTATGGTGTAGATGAACTGCAGGGGCAAGAGCAGAAACCAGGAGCAGGTTAGGAGACCATCTGGCAAATGGCGTACTTCTCTAGTCCAACAAAGTACCACTGTTTGGTCCTGGATACACAGAAGTTCACTGTGTGAGAACATGGCCAGGCCTAGCCTACAACTCCAATTCAGTGGTGGGCTCACACGCTTGAGAACAAGGTCTGTTTCACTTACGTATCTGATTCTTTGAATTTTCAAGCTACCTACTGTTTTTCTTTCTCATTTCTGATTCTGTGAATAAATTATTCTAAATTACTAATTCTTCATGGGGGAAAAATGGTTAAAATGAATTCCCTTAATCCTGGCGAATCATTCAAACTTAGCAGATGCAAAAGAGAGCAGCCCTGCCTTTCTAATTTGAAGAACTGCTGTACAAACTCCTCTTTCAAGCTTCCCTGGTCTTTTGTGATTAATTTTAGTAACTGGAGAACGACTTGTTTAAGAACAAATGAGTCATGATATAGCTTAATATCTAGCAACCTAAAACCACCCTCCTCCACCAAGAATATTTTCAAGTATGAAATTCTCATGTTTTAAACATTTATATTCTACGTTCATGCTACAAACCTTCCTGCTTTGCAAAAGACATGGGGAGGGACAGGCCAGAGACTTGAGAGTGCAGAGAATGAGCGGCAAGTCAACTGCCTTCTGAAGGTATTTGTCTTAGGTATATCTCCTAATGTGGAAAAAAAAACAAACTCACTCAGAAAAAGTTTATAACCCGTGCAGTTCAAAATATGTTCTTTCACACAGCAATCCCACTACAACATACATTTCTCATGAGCTAGAACAGCAGCCCTATGACTTTTGCATAGATTACACACCCTTGAGCCCTTAGGCAGAGGACAGGCAAGTGCCCAGGAGAGTAGAGGTCGAACAGGAAAGAAACCAAAGCCACTGGCTCCTGAGCTCTCTGTATCTCACTCTTTCTTTTGAATTATGACTTGCTATAAACCTCTGCACATTAACTAGAGAACTAGCAATCAGCTCACAGAATATCAATCCAAAATATGCAACTGGATAGAGGACAAAGCTGAGTGGTAGAGGGAGCTCTAACATCCTAAGACCCTGGATTTGATGGCCAGAACCCTCTACCTATCCCCCACTCAGACAGACACACACACACACACACACACACAAACTGCCTTTCAATAGGTTTTCCCCAACACTTAACAGCAACAACAAAAATGTGCACCAAGTTAAAAAGTCCTGGTCACTTGGTTCAGTGGGCATCTTGCACAATTTCGGAGGCTTAACTTCAAGCACCGAACAGTCCCTAATTGGCGGTGGGGTGGGGGTTCAAAAAGAGAAAACGAAATTCCTTCCGAAAGACAGTAACTGACAATCAGGAAATGGCTGGTATTCTTTCTGGGAGAACCCCAGAAAACATTTTTTAAATATTCTACTCAAACCAAGGAAATAATTTTCATCTTGTCTGGGAATCTAAAACACTATTTTTCACTCATTGGCTCTTTCTACAAATACTCATGGTCACGTGCTATGAGTCAGAGATCATACTATGCACTGGGGAGAGAGATGAGTAAGACATAGGGGAAAGCAAGTATCATACCACAACCAATCTTCCTATGGTAAAGCATTATATTCACAGCCCCCACAACTCACCTGTCCTGGGACCCATAGCTTTCTATGTTCCCCTCGTGTGATGGTTAACTTTATGTGTCACCTGGACTGGGCCACAGGGGTTCCAGATATTTGGTCCAACATTATTCTAGGTATTTCTATGAGAGTGTTTATGGAGGAGATTAGCATTTACATCGATAGGCTCTGTAATGTGGGTGACAGCGATCCAATCAGTGGACAGCCTGAGCAGAGCAGAAAAGGCCAGTGCTGCCCCGGGGAGGAGAGAACTCTGCCTGCCTGCAGGCCTTCACACGAGGACTTCAGCTTCTTTCTGCTGCTGGACACGAACTGAAACATCAGCTCTCCCTGGGTTTTGAGCTTGGAGCCTTTGGACTCGGACGGCACTTCCAGCATCAGCCCTCCTGGTTCTCGGGCCTTGGGAATGGGGCTGGAGCCATACCATGGGCCACCAGCTGGCCACCTCCCCACACCTCTTGGGATTTGGCCTCCATGTCTGCATGAGTTAATTCCTCACGTGAAAGCTCTTCAGAAACAGATACACACACACATGTCCTCCTGGTTCTGTTTCTCTGAAGAAACCTAATCAGGGGGCTTTGGTCATCGGGACATCAGGAGACGCGATGCCTGTGGAAGCTTGTCACATTTGTACCCTGAGTCTTGCCCTCTTGGAAAACTGCCTTCACCACACGCGAAACCTGTGCTGCCCTCCTGGAGAGGTCAACGTGGAAGAGGGCCACAGACCTGGCACAACAGCCACAGAGAACAGTCATGGTGTGTGACCCCGCAGAAACCCTTGGGAATCCTTGAACAGGAGTAGCAGGACCAGAATTCATTTTTTTTTTTTTAAAACAATTAAAGGGCCACTGGGTGGCAAGATGCAGGATGGTGTAGAAGAGAAACGGTCCAGAGTCTGTGAGACCATCCCATAGGATACCGTGAGGCCTTCTCCAAGGTGGTGCCTATGAAGCTGGAGGTGGAGCCACAGTACCTGCCGCCTTGTTAGATGGGGATGCAATAGGGATGGATACAACCAAGATAATCCCAAGGCCTCTAGCTTGGGAGACCGTGTAGAGATGAGAGTCTGGTTATTCCAACATCAGCATGGGTGACAGGAGTAAGCACTGGTTTGGAGTGGCGGGGATGAGAGAGGGAAAGAAATCACGACGGCGATATACAAGTCCAGCACAGCATCCCCAAGACCAGGCCCTGGAGCACCTTTTCCACATCGAGAGTCTTATCTGGGAAACCTCCACTGGGATCAGAGCTGTCCCAGTGCCTGATGCCAGTGATGTCATGATAACCATGGCAGTCTTGTTAGGAGCTAGCTTTGCCCTGGGTACATCATTCTCAAAACAAATATGCTGGAGACTAAAAAGATAAATATGTTGAATGAGCTTCAAAATAATTAAAACAACCAACCTTCCCACTGTCCATCTCACCTCTTGCTAGGACTAGACTGTTTGCTCAGATTGTGTCCAACCTAATACCACTGGGGGTACAGCACATGCCTCCTGATTGCTACCTCTCTCTAAGCGCCCTCCAAAGATGAACAATCCCCAGTAAGTGGGTTCACTTGACTGGGGACCTTGATTCCATTGTAAATAAAATGCCACAGTGATAAAGCTAGCTAGGAAGCTCTCCGCAAACCTTTTTCCTTCCCTGCATTCCAGCAGCTGTACTTCTCTGTCTAGACTCCTCCTGTCTCTCTTGCTGGAAAATTCACTAAGCAGTTCAAACAGAGCCAAGGCTAGGACGGTACCACCTAATTCAATGGGACGCTGAGTTCAGTTTTAAAAAAAAGTGACTCAGTAAAATCCAGAAAGCCACCTTTGCCCTGAGCCAAAAAGCTCCCTGGGCCAGCTTTCAGCTTTGGGTGAAGCCACTGGAAACAAATCTTTCCAGAAACGCAGTGTCCTGAAAAGTCCTCCTCTGCACCCTCTTCGGAAGAAACCTGAGCCAAGTCTGCAAACCGCAGCGGGCTCCCACCTGGTCCCGTTGACCCACGCGCTCCAGTCTCCACAAGGACACAGTGTCAACTGTTAATATCTCAGGATGGCATTATTTCAAACTTCTCATATCATTTTAAGATTTCTCATAGTCACACTGACCCCAGACTGCCCAGAAACAGTCTTACTAAAAACCTGACCCTCTGGTGGGCTTTGGTGAGCAATCACTGGAGTAAGGAGATGATCAGGGATAGGAGCAGACACACCTGGTTCACAGCTCAGAGCTCCACTTACTACTGGACTCCAGGAAGTTACTTCACCACCCAAGCCTCAATTTTCTCATTTGGACACTGGGAATAATAATGTGTGTACCTAGTGCATTTATGTCTGTCATCCCCGGAAGTAATTATGTGAGGAAATAACAACATTCAATCACATGAACTGTTTGAAGATGAGGACCATTTAGCCATCACATCCCATAGCAGCTGGCAATAATAAATGGTCAAGGAACTTAATGATTATACATAATGAATGAAGAGATGCAAGAAAAGCACCAGACATGCGAGAAATGTTACATATGTCATGTAATGTCATAAACCTGACACCACTTGTGCAGAGCTCTTCTAGTTCTGGGCTTCCAGGGACTTGAACTCCTGTGGCAATTTTCATAGACACAATTTCCAAAAATAGTGCTCAGGTCCAAGGAATTTTCTATGTATATCAGGAACTGTCTGGTATTAGATGACTCAAAATAAATAAACAAACAAACCAGGAATCTTTCATGCCAATTATTGGTCTCCACCAGGCCAAACAGTTAAGACTATAGTTTGAAATGGCTACTGTGATAAGCAAGAAAGCCCCTCAGGTGTGTCCGCCCCCACACCCCAAGATGCTAGGATAATGATGTGGATTAGACATTCATTCCTAGGTACTGGGGAAGTGCATTGAAAGTCTCATGCACCACTGAAAATATCTAAGTAATGCAAGACCTGATAAAAACAACTGGTGACCAAGTTAGGTTATCAGACCTTCTCTGACTGATTCTCCTCAGTAACAAACGTTTTCTGAGCATCCACCCTGAGTCAGACACCATACCAGGCACTCTATTCTCAAAGAGAAAAGACAAAGGACTTCCCCACAAAGAATTGCTGTGTAGGCATGACTACTAAGTAATGTGACTTTTTTTTTTTAAGAAACAAGTATATTAACTGCAGGTGCCTAATAAGCTACACAATTATTTTGACATGATTTCCATGCTTAACACACAAAAATTCCCTCAGACCTGATGTCAGAGATACTTTATACATTTCATAAGAAAATCACTATTCCTACCTTATTGTCTTACCTCTCTCCTCTTTTAGACCAAAACCAGCACTATCCACTTTCAAGGGCCTCCTGTGCTGGCCCGGTTACCCTGGATCTTTGGTTGCTTCCCCAAACAATCTCAACACACTTTCAAAGGCCAACAATGTGCCAAGGGTAGAGATTTTGAAAAGAACGTGTTACTGGCTTTCTAAGGTCTTCCAAAAGTGGAGTTTCAAAGATATTTAAACAGTAGCAACCTAAACCATTGGGTTGAGTGGAAAAGTCCCAGGATGCCTCCCTAGAAAATATGCCTTCTGGTAACTGATTAAAATATAAGCATTACATTTGTAGTTACACCACACATTTCTTTTAGCTGACCAAGTATAGACCATGCTGCAAATGCATAACCCTCTCAACAGCCAGAACTTGGTAGGTCAGAATAATGGATGCTCCACCGCCCAGCTGTCTCCCATAGCTCATCAGAACTATGGATAAGGATCTGAGTCTTTGAGGCTATTTTAATTCTCAGCAAAATTAATTTGGCACAAATGCAGCAGGAGTCCCTTCCTTTGCAGGAAATACTTCTGTTACTGTGAATCTGGTACATAAAATAATCCACCCACTGAAGAGCAGAATTAGCAGTGGAGTTTTTGTATTGGGTTTGTATCCCTGAAATAATTTCTTTTTTAAGGTTTCCTGTGGGATCACGGCAAGTGGGTAAGGGCACCCGTGGGTGGGTGCTGAGGGGGCTTCCTCAGATGCTTATCTGGGGGCATCCCATCGGGACCTGCACCACAAGTGTCTCTTCTTTTATTCTTATTTCAAGTCCTCTTGTAAATACATGCCACCTGAGTTTCAGTGCTGCCGGACAGCTGCATTATGATGTGCCCTTAGGCCATCATGAAAGCAAGGGTCTACTTATTTCTAAAAGGAAATTTTGAAGATAGCTAGATGTGTATTAAAATGTCAGCATCTTCATAACCCCATCCTTCACCCTCCCAGGAGACACACCTGAGCATCCTCTCTGCTATACTCACCAGCGCTTTCTCAGGCATGGCAGCCCTCCTGTCCAATCTTGCAGTGTACCCATATGCGTGAGTAGCTCATCTTCGCAATTAGAAGGTAATTCTGCACTGGGAGGGCAGGGACTCTCTTCACCTTTGTACCCTTCACATCAGGAGACCCCCAGAAAACATTCAATAATCTCATAAATTCACTCTCCATATTTATAAACAGGAAAACCAAGGCATAGAAAGGACTTTGTTGATATGGCCAGACAGGGCTGCTGATCCCCATGCCAGGACTCTTTACTGTGAACTAAGGGACTTTGTACAACTCTGTGGTACCTGGACCTTATACAAACCTCACTTTACTTTGCCTTCTCAAGAATATAAAAATGTTTTAGAGTGTAACAGTTTTGCTCACAAAATCAGCTTATCTCCATATTAAACATAAAAGTAACTGGAAAAAAAACAGAAGATCCACTAATTAAATTTATTTCTAGTTTTATTTTAAATGCTTTAATTTTTGTCGTAAATGAATCTTGAAATGTTGAATTTTAAACAATGCAGCAGCCTTTTTTATTTGATTGGTTTCCCAGACATGGGAGAGGAGTGGAGAACAAAGGAATTCTCAAGATGCTAAGTAAAGAAAAGCAAGCAACTCTGCTCCCTGGACATACAGCCGCCGCCTGCCCACTGGGCATCACTTCTGCTTTGCAGCAATATGTGCCCTGGGTTCCATTTTTGGTTCAAGGTGTGGGTAGTCAGTGCATTCAGCTATTCCTGGAGGTCAGCTGCATGATCTTCACAGACCTGACATCCACCCAGATCTGAGGTGTACGAACTGGTCAACTTCTTCACTAGCTGCCCTTCCAAGTGTCCTGCCATCAGCCCACCTGTGACACTGTCTGCATGTGTGCTGGCTGTCTACCGGGTGAGGTGTGACCAGGACCCATAAGTCCCCTGAACACTGTTCAGCTGCACAGCCCAGACATCAGAAGTGTAAAACCCCTGTGTCAACAGTTCTCCCTGCACAGGCCAGGGCCACTGGTGAAAACACACAAGGAGGTAAAAGCAGATGACTCCCCACAAAGGCACCAAAAACACAAGGGGCAGCTATTCCCTCCAGATGCTTGAAGCCTTTTAATAGACCCAACCACCACCACCACTTTACCAAAATCACCATATCTGGGGGCATCTTATGAAAATAGAAGGGAGACAGAATAGTAAAAGAAAGGGACCAGGGGACAGAGGATGGGAGGGAATGAGAGATACTGAGGAATACAATTGAGCAAATTACATGGTTCTATTGTGGGCATGTATGAATATGTGACAGTGAATTGCACTATTATGTATAATTCTAATGCACCAATAAAAAATTTAAAATGCCCACATCCACTGCATGGAATAAATGTTCCAAAGAATATGTATATAGTGAAGAGTAGTTTGGTATTTGTGTTATTTTACACACAGCATAGACGAACGATTTCTCTCCCTACAATTTCACAGATTGATTGGGGAGAGGTGTGCATTAGGGCACTAAGTGCAGGACAGACTCGTATGATCCTCTGAAAGGGCTGCCTCACAGCTTTTTTCTCACTTAAGGCATTAAAACAAAAAGTATAAAAGAACTGAACGCGCTAATAGATATACAGGTACATGCGTGCCAATATAGATGCTTGCATACGGCGGGGGCCTGAATACTGGGTTTCCCTCTAAGAGGGAGGGCCTTGTGACAGATGTAATGTAGGATGAATGGAGATTAATTCTAAGGACAGGAAGGAGCACTGAGGGACTCAGAGCTGGTGAGATAAAATATTAAGACGTGAAAGGAAGAAGTCTAGGGAACAACGAGCCCAAACAGAACCCACTGGCACCCTCCCCAGTCCACCCCACCTCGTTGAGGCCAGGACAGGGCAGAGAGACCCACCAGAGCCGAGACACCACAGTGCCCATGCCACTTCTGCAGGGCAGTCACTCCCACTCCCTGCAGGCTCAAAGCCAAACAAGGCCCGTTCCCTCTTCTACCAGTCCACGTCTCCATTCACATCTGAATTCGGTGAGGAAAAGAGAAAAGCTATTTCTACACTTGGAGCATTTTTTTTTTTTTTTTTTTTG